>LKNJ01002267.1:0-60620 GCA_002120245.1 Maccullochella peelii
CAGATGCTTGCAGACAGCAGTGTGCTCACTCTGTTGCTCTGATCCTTCCTGCGCAGGAAGCTTATTAATAAATACCACAAAGACAGTTCTGTTTTCAGATTCTTGATTTTCAGATTGCCACCACAGAGCCCACTCAGTTTAGAAACAAAATGTTACCTTCAAACATTATCAAGAGCTGCCACATGATATGAAACTCATTACAAAGTGGATATTCATGTATTTCAAGATTTAATCAGAGAAACCATGACACTAGCTTTAACGGCATAACTATACTTGGATATGTTCACTGATATATAATTTACTATTACTTTACAGTTCAGTAAAATCATACCGCATGTTAATATCACTCTGACTGGCTAGCAGCTTGTTGATGTACACTGGGTTTTCTGTCTTACTCTGAAAACTGGAAAATACTAATAAAAACAATCTGTTTGTATTTTGGCATCCAACATTGTAAGCAACACAATTTGGGCACATTGCAGATCTTACCAAACCACAAAACGTAATAATTGAACAAATAATTTCCCAGGAACATAGATGGCTCTGCTCCAGTTTCCATCAACTAAAACACTCGCATTAGCCTCATTACCATGTGAGCACAGTAAACACAGCTTCACAACAACACGGTCAACTTTCTCTTTTTGGAAAACTCCTACCTCAAGCTCTATTGGAGTGTCACTCATTCTTGGTATATGGATGTCTTGCTCTGTGTTTCTCCAGCGTGTTGCATCCCCTGTCTTTTACATTTGATATTTCACATGTGCTCCCTCCTCCTGCTGTCCCTCCGTCAAACAGCTGTCATCTCAGCTCTCTATCTCTTTTCATCACTCCCTTCTCTCCTCATCTGATAAAAACAAACTCTGCAGCCTACGTCTTATTCTCCTCTCAAGAGCCCAGATAATCAAGCAAAGACTGTGGTTCTACTCTGGGACCTGCATGTGGATGTTTTGTGGTTTGTGAACCCGTGAGAAACTCAACATGAAGACTAACTTGTTTTCACGATCTTTCCTGTCTGCAGTGTCAAAGGCTTGAGAACAGGAGGCTGAGACTGGTAAGTTAAGGCCAACAAATTGCTTTTGCTTATACATTGTTACATTGCATTAAATGAGGGCAAGCACTTGCTGGAAAGTAAACACTCTTAGATGCACACGCACACGTCCGCTGTCGTCATTATCAGTGCAACACATGGCTGTTAACAACTGATATGGCAGTTTGGCGTCCTGGAGGTCGTGTAACAGTGTAGTACATCATTGAGAGTATGGGAGGACACACGTTTCATGGATGTCACATGGAGGCCGAGCTGAGAAAGAATATGGTGGCAAAAACAAATACAACTCTAATTGTGTGACAATTAATGCATACACTATTTCATGTATTGGAGGTGTCCAGAACTACAAAATTATACCGACAGTTGAGACAAAACTGTTTGGTATTTTCCATTTTATTTATTTATTTGTTTCTCTTTTGATACAGCCAGGGGGGATTGGCTAAATAATGTTTTTAAACATATACACATTCACACATATCAAACAGGAATTTATAAAAAAGTTATATGAAAAGACAAGGCATTTGCATGTAATACAATAGGACATAACAAAAACGCCAGATAAACGCAACTGTGAAGGCATCATCATACGTATAATATCACATAGTGATGACAAAGGCAGGGCCACAAAGGTGGAGTAGTAGTGTAGCAAACAAAAAAGACATAATACTAGAAGAAATGCCGCCACCACGTACACAACTAGCATGCAACACTGAATGACTATTGCCATGTTAGTTCTTCTGGTGTTATACTGCACCAGGCTCAATGCAAGCACAAGTAGCAACTGTTTTCTTATTGTGGAATGAATTTCTGTGGGTGCAAACCAGGCTCGATTCAAAAGGAACAATTGAATAAAATAGTGGAGAAGGCACATCTCCAGGTTAAAAATGAAGCCAAATAATTGTAAGCATTTGTCAATAATACAGTACAGTAAGATAAGAGTCAAATAGTATAACCGACATGAAGAGACTAAAGTACAAAAGATGAATAATGGAAAGAATAGTGGTAATTACTGTAACGATAGAATAGATCAAGAGCAGAAAACTGGGCTCAAACACTAAAAAAAAAGTGATAAAAAAACATACATGAATGTCAAAACATTGAATGCTATGTAATCATTTTATTAACCTTATCTTGCCAACAGCTTTTGAAATATTTGGTCACTATGTTTTAACATCTGTTTCCTACAGCTCAAAGCTAACACCGTTACTGATCTATAATCCTACTGTAAGGACAGGTTATTTTAGTACTGGTACACATATAACCTTAATACTTAAAAAAGGTCCATAAATTATATTTAAAGCAAGAGATTCCAAGAAAATGCATCTCAAAAACAACTATAATGGTTTTAGATGATTTCTAGTTAAACTAAATTGATCATGTGCAGGGGCTTTAGAGTCAAAGTGACACTAAAAGGATATTTAACTTCACGATGGAACTGTGCAATGATCACATAATAGGTCCTGTTTTCAGTCATGCAGCTGACATTTATAACTACAGTTTTTTTAATTATGAGATCCCAGGAATGGAATCTGTGCTTGGCAAATCTGTTTTCGTCCGTTTGTTCATAATTTGTGCATCCAAAAAGCATGCATCTAAAAATACACTGTTAAATCAGCTCTAAACTATTTTTGATTTTTGTTCTCATCTTGCCCTTACACAGTGTGACGAAATTAGAGCATAACAAGACAATTCAATGCATGCCTGTAAATGATCAAATTCACATCACAAAAAGAGCAACATTCATTGTTTGTATCTTTTTTTGCAGTCATTGTTTAGCCCTAGATAACTTTAAAATGCTATCAGAGTAGACTGGCTAATATGAAGCACTTTCTAGGCAGGAAAGCATCATTAACCATGCTTGCAGGCACAACATCTGCCAAAGTATTAAAGATATGCTCTACCAACAGCCAACCAGAGTGGTGAAATCTGCAGTGGTCAGATGGGAGGTCCTTGATACTCCTCACCCTATGGTAACAATCTGTCTCTATATAGTTACATAGGGAAAGAGAAACATCCCAGTACATGGTGCTACTAGCAATATTGAGGCGAGAGACAAAGAAAGGCAACTTTATTTTCATCAGACTGCTCTTTTTTACCCAACTGTTCTTGTGCAAGTTATGCTGGAAATTTTAGCGTAAACATTGAATTGGCACAAAAAAATACGTTGTAGTACACAAAGAAGGCTCGATGAGAGGTTGGAGATTGGGAATAGAAGACAAGGGGAGTTGTTTTTTTTTTTTTTTTCTTTCAATGCAGTACATTACTTCTGCACTGAAGCGAAGTGAACACTACACTGTATCTGCATGCAAACATACCTTCTCACACAGCACATTCACACTCTCACCTGCGCACATATACTGAATGAAGCCCTGTTGCAAAGGCAAAAACGGCAGCTGAATGAATCCTGTGCTTTTGGATTTGGTTCATAGTAAATCTGAGTGATGCTGCTTCAGCCAATCAGTGCGCAGCTTGCTTGGCTCGCTGGGTGTGGCACTTCATACACAGGATCCTACCATCCAATGGATAGCAGCCATTTTCATCCGCTTCTATGGAGAGAGGGCGAGCACAATCCTACAGAAGAAAAATACATTTATTTATTAGAATTTTGTTACTTTTTAGAGTTTATTGAATACACTATGTGATGTTTATTTTGATAAAGAATGCAAACTATGTTGTATGTAAATGTCTTACCTCACAACGGTAACACTTAAGGTGGAAGTTCTTGTCCAGAGCCACCACTCTGACCGTTTCCTCGCTGCCAGCGGCAGGAATAATGGGTTCATTACAGCTCACGCACAGAGGGGAGAAACGCCTGGAATAAGGAGGAGGAAAGCTGGCTGTTAGCTGTCACACATTCACACCAAATCAAATGAGTTGCTTCTGCGCTTATCAACTAGAGGTAGTGAGGATCAATCAACGTTGTCAAACCCGTGTAAACTTTTTATCAGCAGAAACTGTTTCAGTCCAAATTAGCACCACCACTCTTATCAGTAATCCTGATAGCTAGGATGAATGGGGGTCATACAAACACTGCTAAAATTGATTTGTCCTCAAAACAAAATGCTTGGGCGGCTAATGCTTCCTTGTGCTGAGAAATGATGTAGCTAAAAGTCAGGAAAATTACTGGTGAAGACACACATGTTTGATGTCATACAGAGCATAACAAACTAATCACTTCTCATAAGAAATAAACAGAGATGTAATATTTCATTGGGTTAATCACTGAGGCATCAACAGCCAGTAGCTACCTGTGGTAATCCTGGACACAGTAGGGGTTGTTGTTGTCATCAGTGATGAAAGGCGCCCCCTCAAGTGTGCAGGAGCAGGTGCTGCAGCGGAAACAATGGGCGTGGAAACACTGGCCCACCGCCTTCAGCACACGGTCTGTGATCTTCTCCCCACATCGGAAACACACCGCCAGGGAACTCTGAGGAGGAGCAGAAGGAACATCAGATGTAACTGAGATGGAGTTAATAACCTAAAAGTACAGTGGGAGATGGTATATCCGCTGTGTCAACATTGTTCAGCACGCACAGTAAGCAACGTTTCGGTGAACAATTTTTGGTGTGATCATACAGAGAACGTTAACTCAATCCATTTCACATAGAGTCCTCACCATATAGCAGTCCTCACACTGAGGTGCGCCGTCCCTGTCATAGAACTGCATGCCCTGCAGGGGGCGATGACAGCTCATGCAACAGAAGCAGTTGGAGTGGAAGAGCTTATCCATGGCCCTCACTGCTGGCTGGGTGCGGGACAGAGCCTCACCACACTTCCCACAGACCTCTAAAATGTGAAGAGAGAAGGGGAGAGGGAGGCAGAGAGAAATAGGGTTGAGAAGACCAAGATATACAAACAAGATTATTCACAAACATCCATCTTCCTACTCAGCTCTGCTTGATACTATTGTGTGTAACACTAACTTCCACAGATGATTAACATATATAATTTTATGGATTTTTTCACTCTTTTTTGCAAAATTAAGTTTCATACAACACACGTAGCTGAACAGTCTACAAGGTCATATTTGTTAGCAGCAGATGAGGAGGAAGGAACTTGAATCACCACAGCAGTAAACAGACAACCACTACAAATATAAATAAAAGCCTGCTATATATAAATTGTTGAATACAAGAATGAACTGTGAATACCATCCGTCCATAAGCTTTGCAAGCAGCCGGAAAACCTCTGAACACTTTATTTCCAGTGTGGGGTATTACAATGTTTCTCACCTTACAAACCATTTTACTTAGAAATAACTAGTGTAATAAATTCCGATGTTAGTTTCACCATAAATATTACAGCCACCACTGTGTGTGTGTATGTGTGTGTGTGTGTGTGTGTGTGTGTGTGTATGTGTGTGTGTGTGTACCTGTAGGAGGGGAGGTGATGACAGGTGCGTGTGTGTCCATGTGTTTAATGAAGTCCTTGGTCATTCTCTCCAGCTCCTCCACTTCCCTCATATTCAGAGGAACACCTCCACCTGGGATAGCAACTGGGCCAGGGGGTGAAGGCTGCTTGTACATGTACACACACAGACAGCCATTAGTACATACATTATTTACATAAACTAAACTAAATTATTTGTACTTCCTGTGCCTTTCTACTGTATATACAATGCAAAGAGTGTCTCTAAGTAACTAAAATTAAGCTGGAACATACCGTTGAGGCAGGGGGAGTTTTCATTGGTTGGCTAAAAGAGGAGTGGGGAGACGGCATCATCTTGGGTTGAGGAGGGGGCACAGCAGCAGGAGGGTTTTGGTTTGCATTCTTCTGACTGGCAAAGGGAGAACTCTTTATGTGATTAGAGGCCGGGGCAGCTGCCGTATTGTTTGGTGGAGTAGGAGGTGCAGGGGGAACTGGGGGAGCTGAGGGAGGTGGAGGGAAAGAGCTGGTGGCAGAGGGAGGGGAAGGCTTTGGTGCAACACCTGTTGGGGTGGTGGTCTGGTTCAGGTTCTGGTTCAGTTTTTGTGCCAGAGAAGTTGATGATGTTCCCGTTCTCCCTCCGAAACCAGCCTTGGGAGTCACAGCCGGGGCCTTTGCAAACGGCTGAGCAGCAGAGTTTGGTGCAGAGTTTTGATTGGCTTGTCGGTTCGTTCTGGCTTTGAGTTCTTCTGCCCAAGGCGCTGGAGGTGGACGGTCTGCCATCTCAGGGGGTGGGAGGAAGGAGAGAGCTGGTTTAGGAGCAGTTGGGGGAGGAGCTGAAGGCTTGGGTGCTGGTGCAGAAGAATACTGGTTTGGTAACTGTGGATAAAACAACATCATCAACACAAAAATGATCTCTTTACAGATTCTTTCACCTCAAAACAAAGCAGACAGAAAAAAAGCTAATTCAGTGTGAGGCTATTCTATACACGTGTTCAGCATTCAAACTTCCATTTATCAAAAACTATAATTCAACAGAGGGAAGTTAATGTCTAGTGTATAACAGTGCACACTGAAATTCTGCAAGCAGACACTTTTATTATACTGAATGAAGTACTTTGATTAAAGTAAACATTGGAAGCGCTACACGGTTTGAGCTTATCAGAAGTGCTTCATCTTTCTGACATTTATTTTGCAACATTATTCTGCCCTGATCCAGTACCTCCCAGTTGGATAAAAACACTCTCCATTTATGGCCCTCTCACTGGGTCTCTGGCAGCACACTTTGGCTTCATCACACTCTCATGCTCTTCACTCAATTCTGTGTGCATCACTCTCTCTCTCTCTCTGCAAGTGTCTGCTCTCTCAGCGTGAATCACCAGCGACCTCACCTTTTGTTTTCTCTTACGGTCTGGTGTGCTGTATGTGCAGTTCACTTATCATTGAGCTTTCAACCTGAACAGATGAAGAGAGGAACCAACCTGGCATCTCTCCAAACTATTTCCACTGAGCGACCTAACTTGCTTTTTTTCCTTTTCTCCCCTCTGTGTGACTCATTCTCTTTTTCTACAGTGAGTCAAAGCTTGCTGTCATTTGCCCTATCATCTGTTTGTTAAGCTCGTTTTTCTACCCGTGTCCAAATGTCTCATGTTTGTTACAGTGTATGCCCCATCCCTCCATGCTTTGTACCTTAGGGTTGAAAGGTCCCCTGGTTTCCATCTCAGACAGCAAGTCAGTTAGAGAGTCAAGCTGTTGATCGAAGCTAGTCTGCTTCTCCATCAGTCTCTGGCAGAGGAAGACAGAAAGAGGAAGTCAGAAAGAGGAAGTAGTCACCAAAAGTACATCTATTTACACAAATAAAGTGATCACAATGAAGCAAAAGAGGACGAGGCAAAGATGAGCAGAGAATAAAAAGGTGGATGAGAAATTGTTACAGACTGTAAGCAGAGTTCGTACAGCTTTTTAAGAGTAAAATTCAAGCATTTTCAAGGTACCTAAACCAAAAATGCCCAGACTCTCGAAGCCCATATCGTCACATTTAAATTGTTAGTATAAATGCCAGGAAAAGATTGTTTCATTTCAAATATTAAAAGGTTTTTGGTTTACACCAGTGATTGTGTAGATGAAACACCAGACTATGCTGAAAATCAAGCATTTTTGATGGAGTATATTTGAATTCAAGCATATTCCTAACCTTGAAAACATAATGGTTAAAATGAAGCATTTTCCAAACTTTCAAGACTTTGTATGAACCGTTTGATTAAGACTCAAGAGTGTTTTTGTTTTTTTATCTATTCCAAAATGCAGAATGAAATATAACCACTGTTACTGGGGTGGAAAACCCAGAATTAAAGAATGAATGATAAATAAACAAACTCAATGAAGTTATTAATGATGACGATGAAAAATGAATGATATTTGAATTTTATTTCCCTGGTTGGATGAAAGAGAACTATTCAATTATTTAATTTCCGATTCATTGGATTGTTTCCTGAGAAGCATTTAGCATAAGCTCTTTGCTCATTTAAACATGAGGTATACTGCTATTTTCAAGCTTTTTTTTTTTAAACTTTGTACTTTTTAACAGTGGCTAACAACGTCTAATTCCATACATTGATGTGTTAGTAGCCTGACAAACCAGCTGCAATTAATGCGGCCCTACAGTAAACATCTCTACAATAGACCCTTCGCTGCATGTCTAAAATCTATTTCAGTTACATAAATGGGCAATAATCCTGTTAGGAGCATGAAGCTGGGTGATTTTACCTCAGACTAATGGTAATATAATTTGTGGGAGAATCTCAAAAGACGGTATTTCCTGCCAACACTCCATGGACTCATTATGGTCTCACAAACATGTCCTCCAGTATCTTAACCGATTATACCGAGATGCTGTTACATTCAGTGAAAGGAAGAAACATGCAGACAGGCAGAGCAGCTGTGGCCTAATGTGGTGAAGATACAATCCTGACTCACCTGTGGGTTCCCGGCAGCATTGGGAATACTCGTACCAGAGACAGGGAGAGGTGGAGGGGGTGGGGGAGAGGGGTAGGTAGGCGGACAGGCACTCCCATCAGGGGGAGCTGGGAGGGGCAGGTCATCTGCCACTGGAGGTGGAGCAGGGAAGGTGGGAGGGGGGGCGTCAGAGGCATTGGGTATGGTTTGGCATTCGGGGGGAGGGGCTGGCAAATCATCATCCAGTGGAGGAGGAGGAGGGGGAGGTGGGAAGTCTGATAGAAATAAGGAGGATTGACTGGTTAAAAGCTGTGACAGAATGGTTTGTACTAATAATCCAATCTAATCTTCACTGTCAGTCATGTATCAGATATACCGAACGCTTTAACATCATAAATTCACAGCAAAAAACAAACAAACAAGACAACAGAAATAAAAAGCAAAACTGTGGGGAGGATTTGGCCAATTTGAGAGGTATTTGATTACCTTAAGCTGTTCCACTGATAGTTTCTTAACTATACATGTCTACTGAGAACTTGAGTCAAAGGACACAGCCAAGTCCTGCCTGCTAGATGTGGGAATCCCACCCAACCTTATTTTCCTGCATTAAATGTGCCCTGTGGAGTTTTCTTGTAAACAAAGAAAATGTTTGATTCAGTGTTTCCTACGAAAACACACTGTGTGTATCCTTGAGGGCTAACAAACATGTTGAATGCATTTCCTCATTTCCTCAACATTTAGAAATTGTTTACATCCATGTTGCTTGCTAGCCGTCTTCTTCACAGTCTTTACTGGTGCACTGCTACGCCTCTTGCACGTAACCGCCATCGATTGTCGATCTGAATAGTGTGAAACAAGCGGCTGGAATGTGTCTGCATACTCGTGCCAGTGCATGTGTGTCCGCATGCATGTGCGCCAATAACAAAACAGGGACACACTCATAAAAACATTACTCAGTAGCACTTCCAGTGGTCAAACACTCCACAGGGTACCTATTTGTAATTTGGCAAGGTTGTTTGACTGTGTCCATGACTTCGATCAGCTCAGACATCTTCAAATTCCCACTAGTGCTATAATTATACACAACTCTGAAAGTAAAAAGTAAAATTCCCCCAAATGCAAAGGTATGAGACATTTGGCTAAATTGTCCAAAAGGCAGGAATTACAGTACATTAACTTAATGTCTCGGAGACAACTCACTAAAACGACAGTACGACACAACTGATGCATTCTATTATATACTCAACTGTGAAGCTCTGCATGCTGCAGCGTAAAAAGCAGCAGGGGGTGGGATAGGGGAGGGCTGATGACTGAGTGGATATAACTTGAAATAGTTACAAAAATGGTTCACAAAATAGCATAAATAATGCAAATACCATCACAGAGCGAAGGGGGCGGCGGAGGCAGCTCTCCCACTCGTCCAATCACAGCTGTGCCTATTGGTGTTGGTGATGGACCTGAGGGAGGTGTGAGACTTTTGGGCCGTGGTGGTGCCACAGAGGCAAACTTCTTTGGCTGGTTGTAGAAGGAAGGGGTGGTGACTTTGAAGTTCAGAGAGGATGTTACCATGAACGGCTTGCTGTCACTGGAGTCCTCCATTTTGTGTATCTATCTGAGGATGAACACAAGAAACATTATGGACAAGAGTTAGACACTGCACAAGACAATATTGATTTTATAACAAAAATGGTATAAAATAGGTTGCAGTGAAGTTCAAACAACTCCAGACTCAAGAGTCTCGCTCTCACACCCCACATAATGAAACCTACATTAATCAGCTGACTAAAGTCTAAGGGCTTGCATTCCTTGGCAGCGTAAGCATGCCGGATCTTTTGCTGGAGAATTAGTGGTGATAACACATCAACAAAACATTTGGCCTGTCACAGTTCCAAACTACACACCAACTGTAACCAGATTTTGAGTATGCAGTGCCTTTACATGGAAAAAGTGACTAAATTAACTATACTCAGAGAGGTTAGCAGCAAACTAAATTTGCTTGATCTTTGAGAGTGGTGTTGATGGATAGTGGTCCTTCAGTGCACTGCAAAATGGAAACAGAGGAGCTAATTAAAAATTTAAAATGGTGAGACAAAAAAAACTATACTAAATCTTTTCTTTCACTCTGTTAAGTTTCCAACTTTAGAATTGGCAATAGCTTCCTAAAGTTGCAGTTTGATTGATTCAATCTGTGCATGTTGTTTAGCATGTCCTGTTAGTACAAAACACTAACATATTTTATATTAACTCCCAAAACAGTGCAGTGCACTATGCAGATTGGTACCTACTGTATACTATATAGCTGGGACACAGCTGTCTCGACTCCTAAAGTCTTGGTAAAATTAATTAAAATGGAGGTTTATTGTGGCTTGCAGTGTCCCTTAAAATGTAGTTTGGACTTAGACTATTTCTGGATTTGGTGAAACAGCAGTTAAGAAAGAAAATAACCACTAGGCATTCTGTAAATCCAGTGTTACTCTTTAAACACAAATGCTTCGGCAAATGGTCTTTAGTGGAATGAGAGAAAAGTGTGTGAAAATGTCCTCAGGCCATGTATACAGAGCAGAAATGTTATAGTAGTATAATGGCACTCCCAGATGCCAGAGAGGATTTACAATATTTAACATATGGCTTTTTACAGGAACATAAAAACATGATGATAGCAAGTTCTGTAAGAGGGAGACCAGTCTAAAGCAGGGACAACAGCAACTATTCTAACATTTTCATGCGAGGTGTGTCAAATATTTACCTCACACATGCTGGTGGTTAAACAAATGTTGATGTTACTTCAGTGTCTCTATCGAGATTCCTCGCAAAGTCTGAACACATTTCCCTGAAGGCCACTGCCCCCGAACATGACCTTTAGTCAAAAGCACGGTTGTTCTTACGGAGCCCCTCCACCAACACACACAAACATACACTCACGAACACATCTGTACACACACTGGATGTCTTAACTCGCACTCTGTTGCTGTTTAACAAACTATTCTACCCCGAACCTCTGAAATAGTTGCATTGTCCTAATAATAATAATAATAATAATAATAATAATAATAATAATAATGATTCCAACTGATGCAATGATTAACACACCAATGTTTTGACTATCTGTGCAACAGGTTGTAAAAGATAAATGTCATGCAGCCACAACACATAACCTGTAACAGAAGGAGTCGCAGGTCGTAAAAATTAGACAGACTGGTGGAGATAACATTTCCCAGTAAACAAACAACATGTAATCATCATCTCTTTGTTGTGTGGCATTTATCCTCTACATCCTAATGACGGTTACATAGCATGGATGCCTCCATAAATGTCACAATTACTATAAAGAGTGAGTGTGGGACCATTTTCTCAGTCATCTGTAATTCAAAAGTACTTAAATAAATTCGTTGATTGTTTGCCATACAAAAGCTACACCTCTGCCCGGATTGGCCGCAAATCCTGTTCTCTGAAAAATGTTTTGTTGATCTTAGGAACTGACACCATTATGTTTTTTTACTCTCTTATGTTTGGTCCCTTCAATATGCAGTCTGCAGTCTGAAATAGTGTGTAAATTATTACCTGCTGATCCTTGATGACTGCTGTCAATATCAATATTGCAGACTGTGCAGAATGCATGGTGGAGAAGTCTGGAGATACGGAGGCATGGTCATCTCTCCCATAACGTTCTAGGAATTTCTGTGGTGTGTGTGCTGGGGGGTTTTTTTCAGCTGGGGTGCCATGATCTGCTCCTCTCATTAAGATTACAGGTTTGGCTGCAATAATTAATATCACAAATACTATGAAAAGTCACGTTTAACCATCTGCAATATAACTTACTTTGCCAACTTAAATGAATGGTGACCAAGCAAGTTAGCTTTCAAATACGTACGTAACGTTAGGCTAATGTTAACTTAACTCAATTTACAACGTTCCACCCCCCGCCCCCCAGTCTGTTTACCTTAGCAAATGATTTCAAAGAACAGTTTGGAGTGAGGAGGGGGAACGAGAGGGATAAAATCAAGGCCAAGAGTGTTGCTGTCGATTTGCGAATCCTAGCTAATGTCTCTTGAAATGACATTACATGTTTGTTAATCATTATTGGTTGAACTCTTCTTTTACTTTTCGCAGGCTAGATGCTCGTTGGCGTATTGCTGCTGCCTCTTGCTGTTAGACTTGAGTACTGCACAATTGGTCAAAGGCACAAGGCGTCACCAGCTTTTTGCGTACTTTAGAGAGATAAATCGTACCTGTGTACTTTGATGTCAAAATGCGTAAAAGGTTGATATGCATGGATTTTACTTTAAAAAAAATGGAAATAAACGTCCTAGTTTGTTAATAATGTTGCCATGGTTTTCTCTCAATAATAAGGCAATTGATGATAAAGTAATTAAGAGAGAACACTACAGAAATATTATCCCCAAAATATAAAATATTCAAATAACTGTGAAGGTGTACCAATTGTCTTTGTCCTTTTTCCCCTTCGGGCTTTGACTCATTCCAGTTAAACTTACTGCATCTTTGCCTTTCACATATTCCCTGTGCACATAATGCTGAGTAGTAGAGCTCTCCAAAACCCACAGAAAAAACTTTGTTTGCACTGTGGGTCAAAATGTATGCAGTTTGCATTTGAGAAAACAACCCTGTCAGGAATAGAGCAAGTCTGACACAGCCTTGAAAATTATTATGCAGACTGGGCTCTAGCTGACGGTAAAAGCTGAACTAACCAGGAAGAGAGTTCAAGTGTTTCATCCTCATTCCACTTTGTTGGGACACACAGGCAACACTTCAAGTTCTGACAAGACAAAAACCCTCTCATGAAAGTATGAAAGTATCTCTGGCGCTCATAACATAACCTGCTTCTCTGAAGTGAAAGCAGTGCGACCTTTTGTCTTCTGCTTTTTGGGTCAGCTTCCTTGAAATCAAGATTTACTGATGTTTCAACCACATAGCCGTGATGTCCTTTAGATAGTCCAGGACGTCCCATTATGAATCACTAGTGGTGCAAAGAATCGCAGTTGATCCGTACGGATCTCCCCCCATGGTTCGGCACGCAAGTGAACTGCGGATTAATTGCGAAGTTTAACCATCATAGTGTGACATACAGTTTTACTGCCGCTGTTACCAACTTTTTAAATAACAATTCCCTAAATCTCGATGCAGAGTTGCAGTGAAAAGATACAAGACAGATACGTGCTGTGTTTTATTCTGAAGCGCTGGAGGTTGATTTGATTATTTAAAAAAGCAGTTTTGTTTTCACGTGAACGGGGCATGCTGAATCCCAATGAATCAGGGATGTACGTTGCAAGAGGAAAAGAAGCGCAGTGAGTGACAATCATGGCTAACGGAGGAGAGGAAGAGCATGAGAGGCCTCCCGCATCATTTAAATCCCAGGTATGGGAGCATTTTGGCTTCCCCATTAAATATCTTGACGGAAAAAGGGTGGTAGACAAAACTGTAACAATGTGTAGACATTGTGTGACGACAAAACCGTATGATAATGGTAATGCATCGAGTATGGCTACACATTTGAAGAGACATCACCCTGGTGTGACAGTGACGGGAGCTAGTAACGTTAATACATGGAAAGCAAAGTTATTTGTCTTACTTTTTTTCATCCAAAAAATTATCAGTGATATAATTGATAATTTGTCAGAATGTACTCATTTGTATCAGTTAGCTCTATGACATGAGATTCATTCTCAAACGTCAGTGTCTTTTAAGTGGAGTTACAAAAACATCAACCTGCAGAATGTTAGCTCCATTTCACTATCCACTTAAATAATCCAAAAAATTGCCACATGAATCAATAAGGGGAGATGGTGAGGCTATAATGGAGATGCAAACTGTTCTGGTCGCCAAATTTCTGCCAGCACACACAGGCAAATTTTGTGGAGCAGTTTGCACCAATGGAAAGATAAACTAAACCAAAGGAAAGAGAGAAAGGACAGTTGTTTTATAGCTGGCTACTCATTAATCTAGTATCAAGGCCTACTTCAAGATGAATGGAGTGGACACTTAATGCAAAAACAGATTGACTGGTTACGGTCAAGAAGCTCTTGGCTTTAAATAAGGTTTGTAAGTCTGAATATCAACAGAGTACTTGAAACAGAACACTTGGATCCTTAATAGCTTTCTAAAAGGAGGGCTTGACAAGGGTGGGTATAGACTGTGATTTAGTCTTTTCATTACAGTACTTAAGTTACCTTGTTTCTAAGAGACAATATGCAATAGTCCTTTCAATTATTCAACAGTGATGATAACTTGTGGTCAGGTTCCATCTGTTCTGTGATACGGTCCTGAGGGATTTAATACGATGAGATCAGCTCCACACTCAGCTTCAGATGTCCTACTGCAAATCTATCTTGAAACCTGATCCTTGAGATGAGAGAGACCCTGGCCGAGGAACATATTTGGCACTACAACTCAATGACATCACCTTTATTTTATTTTTTTGTTTCCCTCCATTCGGGCTCTCTTTCTATATATCTTTGCTGCTTTCCTCTTTGTCGTTTATGCATTAAGTTCTGGCTCCTTCTCCCAATCTGATGTATAGACTCGTGTACTGTGGCAGACCACAGCCACTTTCATCTCTTTTATTCTTGTGCTTGCCTCACCCATCATTCATCTCTCACCCACCACTTGAACTGAATGACATCACTTAGGGCTGCATTTAATCATTTCTACTTTACAGCTGTGGTGGAGGGTGGCATTGTGTAGCCTTTAGATAGGGCCCTAGCATAAGTCACATACTGTACTCTGTAGCTTTTGAACTTTGTATAAACTCCACATGGCTTGGCAGCTTTTACAGGCTAGAAAATTGGTTCTCAACCCTGGGTTGGGCACCAAAGCCCAATTGGTTTTCATTCCATCTTATCAGGGACTGATTTACACATGGGACAGAGGGTGAATGTAATCAGCCTAACTACCTTGAAGGATATAAATACCAGCATGGCTGTGGAGTTGAGACTCAGCAATTGAAGTCCCATATGGATAATTAAACCATGCAAACAAACAAAAGTAAACTAAGCTTTTTTTGTGGCACACTTTCTATTATCTGTGTGTGTTGTCTCAAGTTTCACATGAACACCCTCTTTCCTCTGAAGGCACAGACTATGTGATTCAGTAGCTGTTACGGAGGAGTTTACACACTCAAAGGGACTCAGCAGTGGTTCATTATTTTGTGGTTATAGAGGAACTACATTTGGTTTATATACTGTGCTACTGCTTTTTAAAAGGTCATATATGGAAGTGTTGTAGCACAGTGCCTCGCTGAACTACAGTCTCCTTTGTCCTAATCTTCCCAAAAAACGAAAACACCTACATTATGTAGGTGAAGTATTTCTTCACAGTGATATCTATACTATGCCCACATAAATATATAAGCTCATTACTGCTTTGCCTGCTAAATATCTATTCTTGGCAGCAACACAAATAATAATAAAAAAACGATAAAAAAATAAAATCCACATTTATAAAAAGGCAAGTACCCTAACAGTTAATCTAAAGAGAACTTCAATTCCTGACAATACCCAACTTCTTCCATGTCTGGTCAGCCATTATATCAGTGACTAGTGTGTTGTTGATGAAACTCAATTGTTCTGATGCTAATAGCCCACGCAGTTTCTGGGAAGCGTGTCACTAATGCGGGGACAAACAACCCTTTTCAGTCAAATCTTACAGGTCACTGGACATGCATTGAGCACCAGTTTAACATTCCCTCTCAGACTACAGTGAGATGACTGAACAGGCAACATTTCAATAATAAAATCAGCCAATGGGCTCTGTGTCAAGCTCTAACCCAAATAAACTTATCTGCTTGCACTGACATACAAATGATGTAGGCCAAACAACAGTCACAAGACAGTGAGAGACAAAATCAAAGAGCGAGACATGCAGTGATCTGGGGCAAAAGGATGCCCTAAAATAGCTTGGGTGTCTTGACTCATGGAGGCTACAATTAAGGAGGATTCCTCGTCACCCCAGTCATAAAGGGTAGCATACAGCCATTCATAGATCATCTTCTTCTAAATCAGCATTTTATCATCTCAAACAAATAGCAAGGCTTAGAGGTCTCATGTCCAGACAGGACTTAGAGAAATTCATGCATGCCTTCATTTCCAGCAGAGTGGACTATTGTAACGGCCTCTTGTCTGGCCGTCCCAAAAAGACCGTCAGACAACTTTCAGCTCATTCAGAACGCTGCTGCCAGATTTCTAATGAGAACCAAGATAACTGAGCACATTACTCCTGTCCTTAAATCCTTACACTGGCTTCCTGTTACTTATAGAATTGATTAGAAAGTGCTGCTGCTGGTATATAAATCACTCAACCTTGGACCAAAATACATCTCTGATCTCCTTGAAGAATATAAACCCAGTAGGGCCCTTAGATCTTTAGGAAGCAGTCAACTGGTTGTACCTCGGTGTCAGAACCAAACAGGGTGAAGCTTCTTTTAGCTACTATGCTGCTCACAGATGAAACCAACTTCCTGAATATCTCAAATGCGCCCCAACTTTAGCCACGTTCAAAACGAAATTAAAAACTCTAATGCTCTAACTCTAAAAATCTCTTTCTCTACTGTACTTTTATTTCCTTTGTTGCATTGGCAACTTACATCTTTTTACTGCACTGTAACTGTATTATATTCGATTTTATGTATCTCATTTCATTTTAAAATTTCATTTTATTTTTCTTAATTGATTTTATTCTTATTGTTTTGAATGTCCTAATGTTTTTCTTTGCCTATGTAAAGCACTTTGAATTGCCTCTGTGTTTGAAATGTGCTATATAAATAAAGCTGCCTTGCCTTGCCTTCATTCACCTCACCAATTTATTGAGGCGTCAGGGACCATAATCCCAGTCTTTTCAAACAGAAGCACCACAATAACCTCAGGCTAACCCAAGCCACAGCCTTCTTGCTATAAATTATTCTTAAACACAGATTACTGTGGCCTTGGGTTCAGGCTCCCCTCCTAGCTGGCTGATGAAAAGGCAAATCAGAGCAGCAAGGCACAAACACTGATAATCACAGGATTTTCATATTCTTTAAGTTGCAGAAATGTATTCTCCAAACATCCCTTGTTAGAGCACAGATCTCTTCACATCATCTCATATATGACATGAGACCCAACTAGTTAACTATGAGAACAGGCCATTCAGTGGTTTAGACGTTTGAAAGAGCCATACTTGCAGACCACCTCAACACCGGTACAACAGAACAGTAAAATGTACCACCTGATAACAGATTTCTATTTACTTGGTACTATCAATAAGTTAAACATACTGTGCCTTGGTGCTCCACCCACCTTGGCACCCCAATGATTAGCTAGGTCAATTAAACATAACCTTACATCACTATCTAGCAATATAGCTACAGAGTGGGAAAAATTTAGCTGAAGCTAAACGTTATAAACTATAGGTGGCTAGTCAGAGTTCCACGTCAATGTTAACCGTTAGCCTACATAGTATTTAAATGACATAACGTTCAATAACGTTAGCTTGTCTTTAGTCAAATTTCCAAGTTGAATCTGGTAGCGTTATAGGCTCAACACACATTAGCTAAGAAATCAAACCCTCTCACGGTTGAATGACAAATGCCACTCACCTGCAAGTCTGACCAGCCACCTTGTGTGTTAAACGTTAATGTAACTTCTCTGGCTTATCATCAATCACACCAATGGTAACATTAGCTTCACTCGCACTGTCGCACACACCCCTACCACTCCTAATGTTAACTAACGTTACAAGCTTTGGTCAGACTGTTTCGGCGACGAAACGGACCAACACCGCCCCACTTTTTCCTTACCTCATATGGCAAAGAAGACGGACTCTCTTAACTGTGCTGTCATCAAGTTTAATAATTGTGCCACTCTCTGACGTGCGTAATACACGCTCACGGCTGTATTTCTAGCTGACTAGCTAGCTTGGTCAACTTTTTATCTGGACTTCCTGTTAGAGCTTCCGCATAGTCCATTCCTTATCGTCGGTATCCATCACGTGGTGTAGCAACCTACATTAGGCTAAGTTCAGGGAGATTTGTTCATATGCACTAAACGACCACTCACCTAGGGAGACGACAACAGAACACCACCCACCCAGAGGTATATTTCAACCAGAGTCTGCAGTAGGCTAGTTTTTATGTCATACAAAACGCTGCCATATGACAGATCCACACTAGTCACATCACAAAGAAGCCATTCCCTGAGGTGATAACAGCAGCCCTTATTGAGTAATCAGTACATCTGTAGGCCTACTATCATAATACTTGCATTGACAAAAGACTTTACCTTATTAGGTAAACTGTATCAGTCTGCCCCCCCCCCAAAAAAAAGTGAGACATGCCAACTATTATCCTGATTCACACAATAAATGCAGTTACTTACTCTGTTAATACAGCTGCAATATGGATCTCCCTTTTCCTTCCCCCTCTTGCTTTTGTTCTTCTTTTTGTCTTGGTCCAGGCTGAGTAAGAGTTGAATGTAACTTCTCTATCTCGCTTCCCCTCTCCAGCTATTAGACCCTCCCCCTGTGCTTTTCAGTCTGGAAAAGGAATGACACCATCCTTCCAAACAAGTTCTTTCTCGTTTGGCTTTGGCTCAGGACTACTATGTAAACAGCACCTCTCTCTCTCTCTCTCTCTCTCTCTCTCTCTCTTTGTGTGTGTGTGTGTTCTTAAACTGTGCAGTCAAACCCCTCCTCCTGCTCTCTTTTCTCTCTGGATTCTTGTAGCATTCTTCAGTCAATGACATCAACCCTGTTGCCTCTCCTTGTAAGGTCAGACCGAGGGAATGAGGGAGCGAGAGGGAGGGAGAGATAATGGGGCTAGAGGCTTGATTAGATACAGACACTAAAAACGGTCAGGGTTTTAAACACAAGGAGGTACAACGGCTGAAGAAAGCATTTTCAAACAGGTCTGGGCTGTGTACTACTAGCTTTATTTACTGTCAAGAAGAAAATAAAGACTGATTTTATGATTTTTGTTCATGTGCCTCAACAGGCAAAGCTGAGGATCAGATTGTAAAGGCATTATTCTGTTTGCTGCCAAGTGCGCTGCCACATCATTATTTACTTTGCACTAAGGCAGTAAACATGCAAAGGCTTAGACTGCTTCTCTGTACACTATTAGTACGCTTGATTATATATAATTTTATGGCTCTTTCTCGAGTCTTACTGTTGTTCATCCTGACAATAAGGATGTGATCGCCCTCAAACTGGTGTTAAATGACACATCCCATCCTGCACATCAGCTACTTCTATGACTTAATATCCTCCTATGTGTCACCCACCCACACACACGTCACACCCTTGGCAACTCAAGAAGCCACCAACACCTTTGAGTCTTATCACATTTTCAGGTGTAATTGTTTTTAAAAAGTAAGAAATCTCTCACATTGAGTCATTTTGACATACATTTGAACATTGTTCTGACATTTATCATCACATTTTTAATTTTAACATTTTGAAAATGTTATTATCTGACATTTTTAATTTTAATAGCACAGGTACAGTAAAAACGGCAATAGAGTGAGACCGTTTCACCTTTATTGAATGCAAATCAACTCAACAATTCAAGATTTTATTACAATCAAATCTCACTTTTGCATCACTAATACCTTATTCTTTGTTTAGAGCTGAAAAGATTAATTGATTAGTCAAACGACAGACAAAAAAATCAGCTATTTTAATAACTGATCAATGATTCCGTTCTCAAGCAAAAATACCAAATATTTGATGGTTTCAGCTTCTCGGTTGTGAGAATTTGCTGCTTTTCTTTATCTTATGTGATAATAAACTGAACATATTTAGGTTTTGGAGTGTTGGTCAGTTTGTGACAGTCATTTTGCATTATTTTCAGACATTTTACTTACCAAACATTATTTATTAATTGAGAAAATAATCGGCAGATCAATCGATAATGTAAATAAGCATTAGTTGGAGCCCTATCTGTGTTGATTCAACATATTTCTAGATAATCCTGAAACAATGGAAACAGCATTGGAAACAAACTGCAGTTATCTCAACCTACTGGCAAAAACATTTTAAAATGTCTTTCCACTGAACATCAAGTGTGACTCATGACACCTCGGTTAGATCGCCACCAACTCACAGAGCACCATATGACATTCAGCTTGAGACAGAGTTGAGAACAGAGTTGCACTAAATTCAGCTTGTGAAACCATAGGCAAGGTTCTCCTACATGCATACCTCTGCAATAGCTGTTGCGTAACCTGTTTCATGTAGCCTGATTCATGTCTGTGAGCTACAGGGAGTGGTCATTTTGGGGTCTTTGATAGCCTATTGTCCCGCAAGGAATGTTTCCAGTCTCTCCCCACTTCCCCCAGGACAAAAAAAATGTGTCGAATTTCCACTCAGTGATTTCCACAGCAACTCTGGTGCTGTGCTGTGAAAAAAAGCGCACCCCATCCTGGCTGCCGGCTCTCAGGCAGGTGACATGCAAGAGAAGAGGTCAGCGTTTGTGTGTTGCTCCAAATTCCAGCCAATTCATGAGCTTACTTTCTGTCTGACCAGTGAGGGGAATAAGGAAGCTGAAATGTGACACATGTGTAACGCTCTTCTGCCCCTTTTCAGCCAGCCTCAAACATCAGGTGGTGCCATGGTGACTGAAGTTTGGAAAATCTGGATCAGGCAGGAAGAAGGCAGCTCTGGGGTCCAGTGAGCCTGGAGGTAAGACAAAAAAAACAAATAAAAAAAAAACAGGAGGCCGTCAGAATCAGAGCCAGACAGCCTGGAATGCAGCCAAACATTGGAATGAACAGTTCCTCTCCCCCTCTCTCTCTCCAAAGTGCCATATTTCTCTCCCTCTCTCTCTCTCTTTCATGCTGTATTTTTTCAACACTTTTCTCCTTCAATCCCTCCATTTCTCAGTCTGCCCTCCATACGCTGCAGTTTTATTTCCCATCCCATCTTTTTTCCCGCTCCTCCCTCTCCGCCTCCCACTGCTCATGTGAGTCAGTACCTGCTCATAATACCTCAGTGCTCAGAGTTAATATCCTGATCTTGGATCGTTTCCGATCTGCATAGAGGCACACTCTCTCTCTCTCTCTCTCTCTCTCTCTCTCTCTCTCTGGACACACTCCTTTACCCAACAAAGGAAAAGTGGGAAGCCTTTTGAATGCTAGGTAAATTAATTGCTCACACCCAAGTAAATGCCTTGTAAAGGCACTTTTTCTCTGTTGATATAAAATGTTGCACGCACAAATCTTTTTTTTTTTTTTTTTACATTTTAACAATATACACCAAACAAACAAACTGTTCCAGGCCCTTCCCACACCAGCCAATAACCAAAGTTCTGTGTTCATTTCTATGATTTTTTTTCAGTGTGCTACAGATATGCCAAAAAGTGTGAAATTGAATACACATCCAGGTACAGTGCAAGAAAGAGCCTTCCACAATTCACATCTTAAACACATCTCTGATCATTTAGGTTAGGATTTATGTCGCTCTTGGGATGTGAGATAAAGTTGATGAAGGAAGTTGTAATGTAGCACGCACAAATCTTCTGCCATATAATATAGGCATTAACTGTAGCCTGTAATAGAGGTGCAAGGTAGACAGCTGTGCCCACAAAGCAAAAAACATTTAGCCATCAAGCAGAAATTCCAGGCGTACTTTAGACAGCATGAGAAACTGCAGACTTGTGACATAACATGGTCTCTTCACTTCACTTCACCCAAAGGAAAAATCTCTCTGCTGCCAAACTGGCTTCCATTCAAAGCCAGTGTTAGACTGCAGTGCTCCAGTTCCCCCAGCAGATGTCAGACTGCTACACATTACTGTGGCGTGCACGGCCAGACTGAAATGCCTTGAGGGAAGAAGATTCCCCCAGAATCCCTGACAGCAAGCAAATCCACATCAGCTAGAGACATGATAAAGAACAGGAGGGTGTGTGGAAATCCATAGGTACTGACATGACTCTAAAAGAGACTGTTGAGGAGAATGGACACACAAGAAGTAAACAGGACACTGAAGCAACACTGGGGATAAACAGAGCAGCAGTGGTGCTGGTCTAGACGAGGAGGGCTGGAGCAAGAGTGTGTGGTAACTACAGGAGAGAAAGAAAAGAGAATTGTAAATAATAGAGGAGAGAATTGGGAACTCCTCATACGCAAGATTTTGTGAGTGCACAAAATCACACACACACACACACACACACACACACACACAGGCAGCCGAAAAATGTGTGTGCTGAAGAATTCCAGCTAGAAATGGTGAACTGCCAGCCCAAAGCATCAACTAATAATACACATAAGCTCTATTTCACACTGGCTAAAACAAAGCTAATCACATAAGCATGGCCATTAGAGAACACCTTATGAGAGGCTGCTTCTTTTCATAACAACATTTATTTCTCTCCCTCGTCCCCACCCTCCTTCAACGCCCCTTCCCTCCTCTAAAACAAACCACAGAGAATTTACTCCCCCATCTTTCTTTTCCCCCTTCATCCTTTTTTCTCCTTTTCTCCTCCCTCTGACCCCCCCCCCCTTCTCCTTCTCCACTTACATTTTTTCTCTCCTTCTTTATATGTGAAACCCAATGCAGGCTGGCTGTCAAATACACACCCTCCCTTCCTCCTCAGGACACACACACACACACACGCTGTCTAACTAACTTGGTGGCTCCTCGAGGGCAGATGCGTAACATGTGGTTCCAATTAGCACATATAGTAACACACAATAGCTGCAGTTAGGCTCAGCGGAGCAAAGATATATGGAAAACAGTGGGCAGTGATGAAGTAAAGGAAATGGAAAAATGGCACCTTTTAGATGAGTTTAACCAGTATGAGCTAGTTTTTTTTTTACATAGAAAAATGATTTTCCTACCTTTAGAATGGAAACATACATTTCCATTTATCTTTAGAGTGCCTGAATGAGACAGTATTAAAGATGTTATTCATTATTATTATTATGCATTATTATTAAGAGTTTGCAAAGAAAACGAGAACCAAATATGAATTGTATTGACAAGGAACAACAGGTAGAGCAGGATAAATACACAGAGATTAACCAAGGATTTCAGCAATGATGTGGTGAGAAGAGAGAGACTGACTGAGGCATTATAGAGACATCCAGACAGTAACATGGGCAGATGGAAGGGGAATTGAGAGCCAAACAGGGAGACAGGATATACTCAATCTGCAATTACACATATCAGAGGGGAGTTGTACATATTGTTTTTCAACCAGCTTCAGGGTATGTGAGCCACAACCCCGAGTGAAGCTGACCCCTGCAGCAGCCTAGCCTCATCTCCTCTGTCCCAGTGGGAACCCAACAGAGAGCTAACACACTTCTATATATAAACCCACAGTGCAGGGATTGGCTGGATTATTTATGATTTGTTATGTCCGGCAAGTCACACATCCACTTTAAACACTTTATTGTCATATCACATGGATATTGTCATATCCATGCCTCTGCATCTCTTTTTTAAAAATCTATTTAATTGTTAAAGTGCTTCAATTGTTATCTGTCCATTCTGGGGTGCTAATTTTTATTTCACGCAGCATCATCTCCACACCTCTCCCGCACATGACTCAACTGTTCTTTGCTTTCCTTCCCATAACTCCCCCCATCTGCTCATGTCTTTGTCTCTCTGTCCATCCATCTGTCGTGCTCTTTTCCTCTCTTTCTTCTTCGGCCAATGTGCTGTATGTTAAGTCAACAAAACATGAGTGACCACACATGCACCTCCACGCACATGCTGTCTTCACTGTTCAGACTGCGCCTGTGTCATTTGCTGAGCAAACACTTATAGAAACAGCACACATAAATTTGTAATCAGCAAATGAGAGGGGCAGGGGGCTGCCCAGACACAAGAAGAGTAAGAGGAGTAAGAAATACTGGAAGGTAGGATACAAAAAGCAAAGAAGAGAGCAGGTGTTATATGTGATATAAAACTGAAGTGAGACAGGGGGATTGAGAGGGAAGGTGTAGGCGTGGTGGTGTTAGAGATATAGATACGTCAATAGATAAGTCAAATGAGAGAGAGAGAGAGAGATGTAGATCACTCCTCTCATTTTTTTTCTCTAGGGAAGAGGGGATGGAGGGGAGGAAAGGAGGCAAACACAAATAGAGGGAATAGAGGGAGATCTGGGGATGTGACTCAGAACAGAAAGCAACATATAGGCACAGAGATGACTGAGGGGCGGATCAATACAGAGAGACGACAGAGAAAGAGGTGGAGACTGTGAAGGAAAGCCCTCTGCTGTTTTTTTTAAAGGGTGGTATTGGTGTAATTTTTTTTGAAGCAGGAGGAGGGTGATTGAGAGGGAGATGGAGAGGGGAGAGGCGCGAGGAAACCGCTGCAGTGCATTGTTAGGCTGAGCGCACACAGGAGAGGGAGACAGAGAGAGAATCCCCCATTTTAGCTCAACAATATTACAGCAGTGCAGAGATATCTACAACAATGGCAGCCCGGCACTCTCAGCACTGTGCTATTGATCCTGTTGTGGCAACCCAATACACACACAGTCAAATTTAATTGTTGTTGTACCCTGTCATTAGATTAATGCCTGCGGTTGTGTTGATCTTTCTGGTTTACAGATTATCCAGTCATATTATCAGTGTCAGTCCCAGTAACTCAAATTGTTATGGTAAATGTTATAATGGCTGCAAATTGAATTGGATATTATAAACCTAATATTACAGGTAACATATTGGTGATACCTATAATAAAAAAAATCATAATGCTAATAATGCCTGACATGTTTATTTTGTCCCAATCTATTTCCCTCAGGCATACTGACTTACTAACTGGATCTCTTCTAAGACACTGCACTGGAGAGAGAGAGCGGGAGGGAGGGAGAGAGAGAGAGGGAGAGAGAGAGAGAGTGGGGGATCAAGCAAGCGCAGGAGGGAGAGAGAAAAAGAGAGAGCACAGGAGAGCAAGAAAAAGAAGCTAGAGCCGAGAGAAAGAGAGTCGCAGGAGGAAGAGGGAGAATGCACGGTGTCTGGGTAACACTTCCTCGCTTGTATCCAGGGCCTTTGTGAATACACCATGGGATGCATCGGCTCCAGGACACTGAGTAAGCCCCGCTTCTCTTCCCTCTCTCGTTGCGGGCTAGAGGGGGAGTTTGGGGGAGGGCGGGGTGAGGAGGAGGATGGGGGTCTTGCTGGAGCGAGGGTTTGCGTGGAGGCTACGGACAGGCTTTGTGTATGTGTGTGTGTGCTGTTTGCTTCTCTTTCAGTGCAGCGTATAAGCAAGCTGTGTAGATGTGTGGTCACAGAGACTGTATACACAGTATACAGGCAAGATGTCAGAGACAATATGTGTTAAAATGTGCTACTGTGTGTGTGTGTGTGGTTGCATCCCCCACCTCCCTGCTCTCCTCCCTCCCTCCTCCCATCCCTTGATTTATGATGCTGTCTGGCAGTATGTATATGTGTGTGAGTAGGAGGCAGAGAGGGATGGAGAGAAGAGAGAGGCGGGAGAGGGAAATGCTGTAATAATGCTTATTTACAGGGAAAAAGAGACAAGGGATAATGCCATTGTCAGGGGCAGTTTGTTATTATTTGCATAAATAATAGGGATAGAGGGGGATGAAGAACTGAGCAGCAGAGGAAAAATTTCAGTGCAGGCAGGCAGGCGGGGAGGGAGGAGGGGAGACGGACGGATGCGCGATGGAGAGAGGGGGAGAGGGAGGGGCAAATACATGCAGGCGAGGGTGTGTGGGATTGATGGGAGTTTTCAGGTGATGACCCTCCTGGATAACCCCATAGATGACATGTTAAGTAAATCAGGACTGCTGCTAAGTTGGGAAAGACTGGGAGGGGTAGCAGCCTAAATAATCATATAATCATTTCTGGTAAACAGTCAGTTGTTTGCATGAATATAGTTCAGATATGTTGCAGTGCATATTCAGGTCCTGCACGTCTTATCATGCTCAAAGGTAAAAAATAAACACAGACTTCCTTTGGTGTTAAATATTAATGGGCCACTTAGCACATGAGGCTCTTTTTAAAACATGCTTATGGCAAAGCATCAGTCTTAAAACATATTTTATGTCACTCTGAAAAGTGCATAACCTTTACAGGGGTCATGCATGTCAAAATCAGGTTACAGACAGGATCTCCAGTGTGCTTGTGCAGGCCCCCCCCTCTCCTTTTTTTAACTAAATGTAAATTCTTGAGGAGAGGATTTTTAAAATATCTGGAATACGCAAGTGCAGAAGAAAGAGTACTATGTGACACAGTTAGGAAGGCAGGTGTGAACTGAATACAGCAGAAACGTTGTTAGAGCAGCTCGGGCCATCCAGATTACAGTATTTGATAGATTGCAGAACAGGAGAGGAGGTTAGCATCCTCTGTCAACACTCAGGTCAAGACAGGAGACCTTACGAGCCCAGCGACTCCAGCTGCTGCAAATAATGTGATTGAAGAAGACAGAAGGTTTTGGAAAGGTGCCACATTAATCTGATTGTGAGCCATGTGAATACTGATGCTCATTTTTATACATCACAGAAGCTTAAGAATCCAAAAAGGCTTCTCCAGTATTAGCAGTTACATTTTCTAATCAGGGATAAGTGATGAAGACACTGCAGCCTGTCAGTCACATGTAGTAGAGATTGTACTTAATGGGATATTTCTCTTCAGTGTGCAAATATTATCCTAAGCTGTGCACACTATAATCAAACATGAATGTGTAAATAAAACAAGGAAGTTTTCAAGCTGCTTGTGTGCCTACATCTGTGATTCTCTTGTGAGCTACAGAATCAGCAGCAGTGCTGCCGGTCTAGAGGCGTGGTTGTGTTTATCCTAGGTGAGAATGGCTTTAGTGTGTGCTATTGATCGGCCTTCTCAACTGCAGTCCACGCTGCCAAGCAGAGATCAACAGGAGGAGCAGCAGGACTGGATCTGTATCTGTACAGGAGTAGCCCTGATATATCTGTCTGCCCGCTGGTAACACTATCTCTCCCAGCTCCATCACATCTGGGAGTGTGCTCCGTGGTCAGGCTGTGATATCTGTTTGCACCCACACACTGCCATAGTATGTTATCTATTCCTTTCAAAAATCATGCCCCTGTGCAAAACGTCTGTGCTCAGCAGGTTGATAAAGGAAACTGTAGTGAAGAAACTATAGTAGCTTATATGTAGTAGCAATATTAATAGAAACCTTTATTATCCCCTGTAAGGACAATGCTTTACCTGACATCATTCTTAACATTGATATAACTTGTTATTAGAGGTCTGGTGGTTTAAATTTATTCAAACAAAGCCCCAGACATAAATAGCTGTAAGGCCAAAAAAGCAGCATCATGGCAAAATGTTGCAGACACTGATGCATGCAGGCAGAAATAAAATATAAATAATAAATAAAATAAAAACTTCAGTATAGTTGTGAGGATAGTTCGTACTGCAGGTGTGAGCTTGCAGCCTCAGAACCTGTTGGAAAATGAGGGTGAGGTTTTTTTAGAGTTTAAAACAGTGTTTTGCCAATACAAAGAATCTATTGAAAATATATTCCTCATGCAGTAGGTACAGTATACTGTATGTTAATGGTTATTTTGGGTCACGTTTTAAACTGAGAGACTAGGAAAGGTACTGACCCTAACCCTTTTAACATCTGCCCCTCACCAGCACTATTACTGGGTCAGGCAGTGATGCACAGTAGATGAGATGTCTGCATCCATCACCCCTTCAGAGAGCAAAGGCCTTGAGAAGCAGTTGATGGGAGGTGCACATTTTTCTTCACCTCATCAGCAAGAAGATCTACTGCAAAGTAACCACCAACTGTATTTTCGTCAGTGACTCAGCTTGTGTGTGCCGTACACAGCGTATGTATGCCTCATTGAGAGCAAATGTCTACAGCTGCCAAATGCAGTGCTAGTAATTCTGTTACAGCACCATGATGTTGATCACATTTCTAGATGTAGTGCTGGTAATGCTATTACCCATAATTGTGCTGAAAGCTACACATCAGAAGCCTTTTTCTGTATCCAGTTACCAGGCCACACTATACTTGTGAGTGCTGGAAACATTAATCACTGTATAATTTAAGGTGTTGTGTGCAGTGTGAAGGTAACTGCTGTGGGTTAGGCTGCAGCGGTGAAATTATAGATATGAATGTGGGACATTATGACAACACTCACCTGTTTGTGCTGCCTCTAAGCAAACTCTCTTTCTCTTCACTTTCTCTAAGTTAGCTTTGGTGAGCTGCCACTGCGGAAACACCACTTACTAATTCAATAAGAACTAATAGCCGATTGTGTGTGTGTGTTTATGTATGTTTTTTATGTTTTTATTTTTCTGGTACTGACTGAAATGTGTTTTTAGTGCAGAGTATTGCAAGTGTCAAGTGCTAAAAGCTGGCATCAAATACATATTCTTGTTTGCTTGTTCTTTGATCAGATAGTTCCTGACTTAAATCAAAATCTTTCCCAATTTTAGATATTTTAATATAGGTAAAGTTCTTGAACAGCAGCTTGTGTTTAGACAACATTTAACATTTGAGAACTCTGGCCTCTGAAAATGAAAAATTGAAAAAGGGCTTTGTAGAAAATCGTGTTTATGTATATAATATTCTTAAGATATTGAAAAAAATGTATCATTTTGGTATTGATACATAAACTCAGGTATCATATAGCTAATTCCAAAAAATGTCAAACACAGCTGAAGTGCTTGTGTTTCTGTATGTGTGTCTGCATATTCACGTGCATGCATGTGTTTATGCGTGGACCCGTGAATAACCTCAAGTTTACATCCTCCTCTCATATGATCATGCGCTTGCTGGTTTATTTATGTGCACGTAGGTCCATGTGTGGGTGTGAATATATATGTAAAGGTGCCACTGTTGCCTCACCACTTTGTCCCATCATGCTGTTTTTGCGACTGCATTACAGAGAGGGATTCCCGGCCATTAAATTAAAACAAAAACAAAAAACACCCCCGCTTGCACCACACCTTTACACACATTCAGTAAACAACTGATACCATGTCCCGCATTTGCCAGTTCGCAGTCTACCTGTAAATTGGCAAATCTGGCAGACTAAGATGGAAGCTGACTGATTAGCTTCTGTCCAGGTCAGAAAAGCCTTGTACACATGAACACATTCAAGGTGAATCACTCAGTGATGTAATACCTCAGAGACATGGTGGGACCTGATGACTCTTACATGTTTGAGTGTGTGTCAGCGTATGTGTGTGAATGCTTATACATCCAAGGACTCCAATGTATCACAAATAGCATGAGGTCTTTACCTACAGATTTATGTGAGTGTGTGGGCCTCTGTGTCATATTCTCTACTGTGTGCTATTATGGTTTGCCTTGTCACTGGATGCCAGGTTACAAGCCTGGATCATTAAGGGAGGGGAATTGATTAAAATGTATATGAGTGTGTGTATGTGTGCCCTTGTACTTATCATTTTCAGCCTGTGCCTGTATGTGGCAGATCAGAAGTAAGAGTCCTGTGTGTGGGCACATGATGGCAGGTGTTTCTGTAAACAGTGTGACTCAGACACAGAGTGTGTTATGAAATTGAAACATAATGCTGTGAAAGAGAGAATTTCATCCCTACAATTTGATCTCTCTGTGTGCGTATGTGGGTATGTGTCAGTGTGTGTGTGTGAATTTATGTGCATTTGTGGATGTACTCAGCATCAGTGCGCAACGAGCGCTGATTGTCTTAGTGTTATCTGCGGCTACTAACCACTTCAGCGCTGATAAAGAAAAAGGCCGTGTTCTCAAAGACGGGAAGACTCCCTTGAATATCAAGAGCAAGATAATAAAGATTTCCTGCACACATCGTCTGTACACTTAACTGGTTGATTTCCTCTGCAGGTTTTCTTCCTTTCATCTAAACAGAATCGGATAACAGCTTTTTTTTCCATTTCAGGTCTAAATATTCATTATATATGTATAGCAGGCCATTAGGACGTTAATGGGAGTGATCAGGTTTATGATACTGGGCTGCAGCTGCCTGTGCTAAGATACTATATAGGCTACTGTAGATTTTTAGTTACCATAGTCGGTGCACCAATGACTGCTGTAACCTATTTAACCGGCATCAGTGATGGAGAACTGCACAGGATGGCAACCACATTCATGCCTAACAGGGGCATGTAGATTGGGAATGCCAAGTTAATGGCAGCAGCTCATGCTGTGCTTGAGTACCTGATATGTGTATGTCAGAGTTCCTGCATGTGTGTGGATTATGTCCTGAGACACGCTTTCCTCGGCCAAACTCTCCCAACCATCTGGGCTCTGGTCCTCAGCTGCGTTCTTGCTGAACTCTGGAGCTCAGTAACCCGGCATCTGCACATAACGTTGCAAGGGAGCTGCTATCCGAGCCGATACCCCATCGTGGCAACCAGCCTTACTGCAGCTGTCATGGTAAACAAGCACCAAGCCCCCTGGTTCTTCAGCGTTATTGCTTCAGGGCACTGGGAGTATAAAAGACAGATGACTCTCAAACGCTTCCCACTTCAGCGGGAGCCGTCAAGCAACTACAGTCAGAGCTGGAGTTGACAGTTCAGCCGCTGCAGATCTTTGGTCGTTCGTTACGCACGGCCGCACTGCTCCCTCTTTTTTCTCCTCCATCTCCCCACCCTGCCTCCCTCTCTGACTCCTCCTCACTCCTTCTCCTCGGCTGAGCTAAGCCTGGCTCCCCTATGACTGCAGGGAGGTATCCAGCGCTGCACCGCTGTGTGTGCGGGGGAGGAGGGAGAGCGCCAGGGGAAGAAAAGCTGGCTCAGAGCTCTGGTCATGTGCTCTGTTGTTGTCGCTGTTTCCTCAAGGAGGGATCCTGCCTGCTTTGTCAGGAGCAGAATTACGCATTCGCTCACTGTGCTGCTGAGAGCCCAAGAGTATCACCTACACCAGTGCAGAAATACAGAGCGTGCCATGGCTTAAGAAAACACTGAGATGCTGGAAAATGAGTACTGACCCATCATCTATAGAGATATTCTGAGAACTATAAACAACTCTGACTAATCACAGCATGATATATACAGTACATCCAAACCCTTGTGTCTCACTTCACATATAGCACATGCTTTGATGTAATCTCATATGAGGCTGAAGCTCACAGACACTAGATAATATACATACAGTTACAAAGGTACACACACTGTACTAAATGTTTCTGGTGGTAGTTTGTACTGCTGCAGTCCAAAAAACTCTTGAGCCATATTGTGATTCATGTGGGGAGGGAGCGACTGCTAATCTACTAATTGGCCAAATGAGGCTGAGAGATGCAGAGGGGAGAGGCTGAGAAAACTAAAGAGAGGGAGAGAAACAGAGGAAGAGAAGGAGCACTGTTGTGTGTGTCCCTGTGCATTAAGCTGTATGTTGCTGTAGGCCTGATGTATGTGCGTGTGCATATATGTTCATGTACGGTTTGTGTTTGCAAGGCAGATTTTTAACCCAGATGGGGAATAAATCTGGGACACTCTCTCCCGCACAGGCAGCACATGAAAGATCTCTCTACTCTGCCTAACAGATATCAGCCAATAAGTAACCGTCTCACACCACACTCCACAGTGCCAAAAATCAAACTTGCCTGACTAATCCTTCTGAGGTCACACAGAGTTCATTTCTAATGGTGGAAGTAGCACTTAAATACTATATACCACTATACATGTCCTCTCTGAAAATGGCAAGTCCTGATACAAAGTAGTTTCTTTATGCGCCACTTTCTTTTTCAGAAACGCCTCGTTCACTAACACAGTTTCTCACAGCTTAATAGCAAAAAGGTGGATTCGCAGCAGAGCAGGGAGGATTGTCAACAGCTGCCGTTAGTGCCCTTAAACACAGTGAAAACAATTTTAGAAACAATAATTGGCAGAGTACCCGACCCGGTGTATTTAAATTTTTCACCAGTTAAGTTGCCAACACTAAGGTACATTATATTTACAAAACAGCCTAAATTGAGTTTCACAGGAAGAAATATTTTCAGTCTGAAACAGTGTTGTTACATTTTAGTGTAAGGTCCTTAACGTCAGTGAGCAAAGTCATGTTTGGCTCACTATTTTATATCAGTTGAACACTGAAAAACTTATCATAGCATACCAATTTCCTTGATGCAATACAGAAAAAGGAAACGTTTGCGTTTTGTATAAGGAGCATCTTCTTACATGTAGAACTCGAGTGAAGATTGGTTGATATTAGAACTTGGAAATATGTCTATATATAATATATTGATATAAATATTTAATATTAGGGACACTCAAGCAATTTAGTATTGCACTTCCATAAAATTGGAGGCCTTGTGAGAGACATAAAAAAAAAAGATACCCTGACTTTTAGTCCCTAGGTCTTTTGCCAGACCTCTCCTGGCTCTTCCTGTGAACGGTCATGTCTTCAAACGCCACGCCCCCAATTAGTAAGACAAGTTTTGTGTTAAAAATGTGTACTTTAGTCTCCAAGCCCTGTCATTTCTCTAGTGTCACAGAAGACATTATACATCTAGATTTTTTTTCAGATTGTGTAGTACTCCCTGTGACTAGGAAATTGACTTTGACACATAAAATCTGTTTCTCTTTAAGGTAAATTTACCCTGATAATGTACAACCAAAGAGCTATTTATATGTACAGTAACTTCATGTACCTTCTGTGGTGATGTCAAGAGGTATTTAGGGAAACACTAACTATAGAAGAAATACACAAAGTAGGTTGAGGGAAACTGGGTCGAACAAAGCGGGGAAAAAAACCCCACTTCGCTCCTGGAAGTAACTCCTCAAATATATTAAGATAACAGACTGATGATACATAATTATTCTTGTACAATCTTTACAACATAGACCATTGAAATGAAAATATCCCAGGTTTGAATGCTCTATTGACTGTACAAATGAAGCAAGGTCCTGATTTGTCGTTGGCACACCCTTCCCTGTGTGAGTAAAGAGGGGGTCAGTTTCTGGAATGAAGTCTGTCCCTTGTCTCCTGCCCTTGCACTGATCTGGTGCGACTGGCTGGAGTTCAGAGGGAAGGGTAATATCTGAGAGCCCAACAGAGACAGAGTGGAGCTGATGTTTCTGAATCACTGGGTCAGTGGGTCACAGACATCAACTGGACATCCAGGGAGCCAACAACTCTCTGTGTTTCTCAGAGCTCCCGAGGAGTCGCTCATGATTGCCAAATGCAGCTGTGAAAAATGCGATTGGCTCGGCAACACGCATGCAAACACACAGACACACACACACACACACACACACACAGAGTGCTGATACAGGAATGAGCCCCTCTGAGAGTTGCATGGACCCTGATACAGAAAGCAAGCACCTAGAGACTGAAGCTGTGTTTAAACTCCATTACGAGTACAGTCTCTCTAATTAAACCAATGTTTTAATTAGGATTTGGACAGCCAGGACAGAGGAGGGATAATAGCATTCATTTATCCAACAGAGAGCGTGTATTTCAGATGACTCCCATCTACAAGGCTGGGTGGATGAGTTTGTGTGTGATCTGCCACTGACTCTTCATAGTGCATTATTAACAGAAATGCAGGTGTCATTTACAAGTAGTGGAAGTTTAAGGAGAGAAGGCGTAGGCCCATATAAAGGATCCTCTGGAGTCTAGACGTTGGTGGCGGTGGAGTAAAGCCTGCACGTGGTTGATAAAAAACTCTCAGTTGAATCTCCTGGACATCCTGGAGGTCATAGTGGTGATGGGGAGACGAGGGTTGTACAATAATTGGTCTGAAAGACAGAATGAGAAAATTTCAATGAAATCTCTTAAGTAATATCAAGTATGTGCCAGATGTAAATTAGAAGTTTGGAACTGTATTTGTTTTCCTTTGGGGAGAATATCCTTACATAACCTTGTTTGTATCTTTAGGGGATACCTTAATTTTTCTTTCAGTGTTTTTATTTGATCTTATTTTATTATTTTCCCCCTACATTTTGAGAGTGTGTTTACTGTTCCTGTTAGTGTTAATCTATTTATCCTTTGTTCTTATTATGACTTGGATACCCTATAAAACTTGCTTAGTATAAATTATTGTTCAGGGGAGCAATATTGTGTGTGTGTGTGTATGTGTGTTTGCTGTTCTTTTGGAGTATTAAAACATGTTTTTAAAACGAAAGAATCTTGAATGTAGGGACAACGTGGGAAAAGGGAAGTGACAGAGACGATTAAATGGGAAGAAATAGCAGAAATTCACCTGTAGAGGAATAAGGGCAGAACAAGAGAGAAAAGATGTTCCTTACTGAACTTTAGCCAAAGCTTCATGAGTGGTAGGGATGCTAGGTTAATGAATAAGGCTTCTTTCGTGATTTGATTTTGAGTTAAATACAAAGAATAAAAATGTATTTTCTTTCTCTCTTCTCTTTGTCTCTTACTTTACCCTGCTCTCAGCGGCAGATGGCGTGCCAGTCCAGAAGGATGGGGAGCAGGTAAGTCTTCAGAAATCCCTCTGGCTCATCCCCCCTTGTTGACTTCCTCTGACAGTGGGCTGTTGCCACTCCACCTGAGGAACCAACATGGCTGCTGATTTAAAACCCACAGCTACATGATGAGCTACAGCAACTCACACCACTAGCTCTCTGTAACTCAAGGTACCAGTGCTTATGCTAGTAGATTAGTGAAGTAGCACACATCATGTCAGTGTCAATCGCTTAACTTCCGCTACACTTCCCTGTGCAAGATGGGGTGGCGTAGCTGGAAGACTGAACAGTCGCTGGTTCGTTTGGCTCATTGCTGTTGCTATGATGTCTGTTGCTTAATGTCCATCTGACAGAGTCACTGCTTAGTGCTAGTTCAAAGCAAAACAGCAGAGGCATTCCTCTCTCTTTCTCAAACTTCTTACACACCATTACTATCTCCTCTCCTCTCCTCTCCTCTCTGATCCCCCTGAGACAGGACACACGAGAGGGAACCATTTTGGACTAAAATCTAGAGAAACTACTTTTTCACCAAATGCACTGTGGACTGATTCCATCATTTATTTATGCATCATGACCCAGAATGCCCTTAGGTCCTATGGAGAAGAAAACAGCCACACACACACACACACACACACACACACATCAGCGTTGTCAGGGCTATTGGAAGGAATATAGGAAAATCTGCTCAAGTGTGTTAAATCTCTCATCACACCCACTCCTTTTGAGGGAGGGAAAGAGCGAGAGATGAGCAGAGAGTCAAAGAGCGAGAAAGTGGGAGCAAAGAATAGAATAACAAGAAAAAGAAGGAGTGAAGAAAAGAACGGGAAGAGGCTGATATCGATTAACACGAGTTATCTGGATACATGCTGCATGTAGCTGATGGAGATAGCGAACACTACCCTGGTAGCCACGCCCTCATTATGTCACTCAGCATTAAATGACTTAAGTACAATTTTGAGGCAATGGTACTTTAGTTAAGTATTTATACTTTATGCTACTTTATACTTAAACTCCACAACAATTCAGAGAGAAATATTGTACTTTTTACTGCACTACATTAATTTGACAGCTTTGGCTACTTGATTCAAATTTTACAGAAAGAATATATGAGTGTAAAAAAACATGATTCATTATAGATGAAACAGTATATAAAGTAGTTAAAATGAGCTCCAGCTCAACCAGCTACAACATTAAAAGGCTGCTTACACGTTAATCTGATAAACATAATAATATAATGAACTTTTACCTTTAATACTTTGATAATAATTCTGTACTTTTACTTAAGTTAACTCTTGAATGCAGGAGTTTTACTTCTAATTGAGTATATTTTATATTGTGGTATTTCTATTTTGTACTTGTAGGGAGGGAAGGAAAGAAGCCAGGAAACCCAAAAGCAATGTTTAAGCTCAAAGAAATAGTTTGACATTTTGGGAAATACAATTATTCGCTTTCTTGCAGAGAGTTAAATGAAAAGATTGATAACACTCTCATGTATGTACAGAAAATACGAAGCTACAGCGAGCAGCTAGTTAGCTTAGCTTAGCTAAGCAATTGGAAACAGGGGGAAATAGCTAGCTTGGCTCTGTCCAAAGCTAACAAAATCTGCCTTCCAGCACCTCTAAAGCTTACTAATAATTAAAACACTGTATCTTGTTTGTTTAATCTTAAAAAAAAAAAACACAAACGAATAAAAGAAACAAAGAAAGTGTATTGTGGTTTTACAAGGGTTATATGCCCTTGGCTGGGCGCAGAAACTTCGTGAAAGCTCTGCCTGGTTTTTATACAGATTAAACAAATAAGATATTACATGTTAATTAGTGAGATGCTGGAAGGCAGATTTTGTTAGCTTTGGACAGAGCCAGGCTAGTTGAGTGATATCAATCTTCTCATCTACTCTTAGCAAGAAAGTAAATAAGGACACATATAAGAACATATGTGTGATGATTTTTCCAGTATTTATTTTTGCTCAGCCTCGATTGTCTATGCAGATCGACAGAAAGGTGAAAACATTTCGGCACAGCCACTAACCCACCAGTGTCCCCGCTCTAGTTAATGTCATCCCAGCTGATAGAAAGAAATGGTGTGGCAGAGGCTGCTGCTTATCTGCTTTGTCCCCAACATCTGCCTCTACACACACACACACACAAACACACTCCCCCTCCTCCTGTTAGCCTCAGTCCCTTGTCTGTGTGCAGCATCAGATACCGTTCGACACAGCACTGACGTCTCTCTCTCTCACACTCACACATGATTTTCCGCTGGCTTTCAGTGTTTTTGGCAGCACATGTAACCAGAGAGGAGACGCATTCATCCGTAGCGTATTCACTCTGCTATACATAACTAAGCAAATATACTGATCCTTGTTTAATCCCCTCCCTTCTCCCTGTCATTCTGGTCCTTGACTCTTACTCGTTTCTGGAAAATCCTGTGTATCTGTCTCTCTTTTTTTCCTCTCCCTTCTCTTAATTTCTCTCTCCTCCTCTGCATGTCCGATGTGCAATCCCCCCTCTGTCCCTCCTCTCTTTGTCTTCTCCCATTTCGCTCCTGCCATGCATGTCGATGTTCTCTCTGTCCTGTCACTCTCTTACTCTTTCCCGCTCCTTCTTTCCCCATCCCTCTCTCCTCCTATTTCTCTTCCTCAGCATGGACGTTCAGAATTTTCATGGGAAGGAATCAATGTAAGTGTTGTGACACCATTCCTTCATCTACTACTTTTCTTTCTCTACCTAATTGTTTCTTTCACCTGTTTTGATTTAACTCACCTTTTAGCAATCAGCTCTTTCCCCTCTCACGACCCCCCTCCACCGCGGCTTTACAGTTGATCTCTTTCGGTTTCTCGTAGTGGTGCACGGTAGTGAGCACTATCAGAATCACTTATTGGTACACAGTTACTGGGAATCAGGATTTGGCTAATGCAGATTTTATCTATTATATTAACCCAACATCTCCATCACTTCTCCTCTCCACTCACCCCTCTCTAACACACATTGTCTCAATGTCTTTGTGTGCTCTGTCACACTTCCCATACTATCCTTTTCTCCACGCTTTTTTCCCTCCTCCATTCCTCTCTCTTCTCTCCCTCTAGCTATCTATGGAAGACACCACGTCAATTCTTCCTCGGCTCAAGAGGAACTCAAACGCCTACGGCATCGGGGCTCTGGCTAAGTCTTCTCTGTCAGGTGTGTCAGGTGTGTGTCTGTGCTGTAACTGGTAAACTGACCCCATGTTGGCTCCGCCCTCAGCGGGCGCTGGAGTCAACATGGTACCCAAAACGGGTTCCCCTGTATCACTTCCTCTCCACGTTGTGATAACACTTGTCAATGGCTCCTCATGAGTCATTGATGGAATTAATTCAGCCTGAAAAACACAACACAACACACACATAGTGCATCGTCATACAGCTTGTTGCTCTAAGAAAAGGTGAGTGGTGAGTGGGAAGTGTAGTTTTTTTATGTTAAGTGGTTGTGAAATTGTGGTGTCCTGAACAAGTATTAGTATGGATGTTTTGAACCATGTAAAGTGCTGTATTAAACAGAGTTAAGTGCAGTGTAGTGAAGTGCTTTCTTTTAGTGCAGTGGTTTTGGTTTAATCCAGTTGTTTTGTGCAGTGGAGTTTATTTGAGTGCAGTGAAATGTATTACAGTACAGTGAAGTGTAGTGCAGCTGCTGCACTGTGTGGTGTGCTACTGATTTGTCCTATAATTTATTCCTATAATTTATTCATGAATCTCATCTCCATGCGCCACCATCAGAGAGAGTCCAGGGATTTACAGTATGTGTCATCATGTGTTGGTCACATGAAATATGGAGCACAACCTTTATGCAGACATTAACTAGTGTTAGCTTGGCGGCGAGAAATTAATTTCTACTTTAAAAAAAATGTACATTCTGCAGTGTTTGCATGAGTCAAGTTCTCAGACAGACAGCGAGGAGAAAGAGAGCAGTTTTCTGCTTACCCAGTGCACCTTAGCAGAGGTGCAAAAGCTATCATGTCAACAAGCCAACCTCTTCATTAGTCATTACTCATGCCACACAGCCACATCACCCCAATTAACCTATTACATCCCACAATGCACCTTTGTCAGACAAGACACATCCATTCCCTCCTCTCCTCCCTGTAGCCTGTACAGGTGATGGCTTAGTGTCATTACACACGTGAACATCACCTCCACAACCCTTGTCATTTAGCTATCCTCATAATCCATGTTCATGAAGCCCCTCATTAAAATACAGGCATTGGAATAGTAGAATTTGACTGATAATGTTTTTCTATACTGGTTTATCTTTGTTGAAGCTGCCAATAGTTCATGTTTTAAGCTAATATTTAATTCTTTTGTGCCACACAGATCCCAGAGGTTATTCACTGCTTACTCAGTATTGCAAACCAATGTATAAAATGGGACAGGACGTGTTATTATTAAAAAACACTTCAAAACTATAATCACACATATTTACATATACTACAGGTCAGCCTCTGTGGTAATTATCAATCATACAGTAAAGATGTAATTAAATAAACTGCATCATATTTGAGAAGACACAACAACACTGACTATCCAATCATATCCTCCCAGTTGCCAAACCAGTTTATCAGTCTAACCCTACTGGATATTTTCATAAGCCATCACAGCATCCATGACCAAACAGCAATACACACTTGATGATAACATGACGGTCTGTCTCTCCCCTTTTCTTTCTGTTTGTCCATCATCTGTTCCCACCACTTTATCTCCAAACCACAAACCTTCTGCTTCACTTCCTTCTCCATCTTTCCTCAAATGCTGTATCCCCGAACTTCTACGTTCCTCCCATCCTTTCACTTCACACTCTTGCAATCCTCATCCTCCCATCCTTTCACTTCCTCTGTCCCGTGTCTTTTCCACCACCAGGGGTGACCCGCACTATGAAGGAGAGAGTGACCAAGCCCACAGCCATGGCCCAGGGTCGCGTCGCTCACATGATTGAATGGCAAAACTGGGGCATGCAGACAGTGGGTGCAGGGGGCATCCCCCAGGCCCGCATCACTACCCAGGAGCGGGAAAAGGAGCGGCGGTTGGAGAACGATGCCTACAGTGACCTCAGTGACGGAGAGAAGGAGGCCCGCTTTGCTGCAGGTTTGGAAACACACACACACACACACACAGACAGATGAGGGCCGGCACTCCACAGACCCTGTTAACTGTCATCAGCAGAATTATGTGCTCATCACCTCACTTTCTGGGATTTATGCCAGTTATTCAGCCAGTTAAGTATAATGCAGGTCCTCACAATGATCCTGGCTCGTCCTCTGAATTCTGACCTCAGGTATCCTGCAGCAGTTTGCGATCTCGGAGGCAACACTCCTGGCCTGGTCATCGATGGATGGAGAGAGCCCGCGGTCGGGCTCAAACCAGGGCAGCATGGCTCATCTGAGTGAGGTCAACCAGGAGAGCATCACCAGTCGAGGTAAAGGACTACAAAGGACTACAAATATAACTGCAGCTGAAACTCAAAGTAGCTTGTGTTGCAGAATCTGACAATTTTTACATAAAGACAAAGATTATGTAGCCCCAAACCACCAAGGTATAAGCTAAATGGCATTTTAAAAATAAATAAGCTATATGCTATAAGAACATTTGTCATACAGCAGTGGTGGAGGAAGTATTAACATATTTTGCTTAAGTAATTGTAAAAATACTCCTGCATTCAAGTACAGCAGTATTATCAGCAAAATGTACACACATTTCTTAGTACTCACTGTGCAGCAGAATGACCCCTGTCAGTATTATTATATTATATTACTGGATTATTATTGCTGATGAAGTACTGCATATATGGGATCTTATGCTGCAGCTGGTCGAAGTTTAATATAAAACAGTACCATTATCATATTATCAGTATCATATTTTATAACCTGTTTTGTACCTTGAACTTGAAAGTTTATAGTAACTGTAACTGTAACTATAGCTGTCAAATAAATGTAGTGGAGGAAAGATTACAACATTTCCCTCTGAAATGTAGTGGAGTAGAAGTATAAAGTAGCATAAAATGGAAACAGTCAAGTGAAGTACAAGTACATCAAAAACTGTACTTAAGTATAATGCTTGAGTAAATGTACTTTCCATCACTGGCATACAGTATATTTTGTCTATATTTAATGAAATAATGTATGATAGTAGATATTTAATATGGGCTGTAAACAGTAATAATGATAGGATATATGGCCAGCATTAAAACAGATGTGTCAAATGTTAGCGTTTGTGTAGGTGCAGACAAGCAGCTTGCAGTATAGCATGTGTCATGCTGCTTAGTAATGAGAACATACTGTTCATCTCCTCTCTGCCAGGCTGGAGGGTTAGCTCATTACTAATTTCACATTTTCCAACATGGACTGGTAAACCCACTGCATTGCATCTGTATAAAATAGCGATTTTGGACATTTTTATTCCACAGCACTGTCTTCTCCGTGCAAACGTTTTCTCCCTGTGAAGTTAAAGGTGCAGACAATTATAATGAGTGCTTTGTTGTTGTAAGATTAACCTCCTTAAGGATACGATGCTTCATTAATGCATTTGCATCAAATTATCTCATCATTTTTTAGTCAAATAAATGTTTAGCACAGGGTGAAAATGTGTGGCTGTGTTTACTCTCAGGGCCCAATTTATACCCTTCCTCTTGAGAGAAAGATAAACTGCACAAAATCAAGCCTGTGTCTGCATTATACAGTTTGACACAAGTGATGAATCAACAGCAAAAGGTGCACCAGTGTTCAAACTGTATTCAGCACATCTAGAAGAGTTTCTGTCATAACACTGTGTGGAGAGTTTTTTGATTTAGCTCCCAGTCACTTATTCTGTTCCGCAGGCCAGATCAAAGCCAAAATTCAAACTGATTTATTTTCCTCTGCTTCGACCTCTACTTAATTGTATGATAACAGTTGAAACCAGATTACCCAAACACAATTAAACCTTAAATTGTATCAGCATTGTCACGGGCTAAATTGTTGGTCATTAGAGGCTCAATATTTAGAAACTTAAGCAGAGATAAAATGTTGGTGTTTTACCAGCAGCATGACATCAGGATTTCCCTGGTTTTATATTTCTTGGTGTTATGGAGATCATATTATCAAGATGATTCGATCTTTTGGGCTTTTTGCTACTTAAACTTGACCAAAACTCTATTATACCATCTTCCTGTTATCAGGGAGGTCTGAGGAGCACTTATAGCAGCTGCTACCTTTTTAATTTTTTCCAGATCAGATATTGCACCACTCCTCAGCAGAGGTGTGGCCTCACACGTACGTCTCCCAGGGCCACTACTGCCTCTCCTCCTCTGACGCCTGGGAGCCAATCAACAACGATCCCTCCGTCGTGGCGTCTCCCCCTGCTGGCTCCTACGTTATGGGGACTGATGGGTTTGACGGGCAGGCGGCAGCTCACTTCCTGTCGCAGCAACAGCAGCAGCAGCAGTTCACTCTCCAGCAGCAAAGTCAACTACAACAGCTGCAGCAGATCCAACAGATCCAGCACTACCAGCAACAGCAGCTCCTGCAGTACCAGCAACAACAGGTGAGTGGTGGAGAGCAGGTGTGACTGGGCCCAGCCCCTGTCAGATACTGGATGGAGTTGAAATTTTGTATGTGAGAATGTTTACACTTGTCACTCCAATAATACATAAACTTGAGTGCCCGAGCAGTCCCTTACAATCAGGACAAGTAACCTTGTAACTCAATAGAGGACAAAACTTTTGATGTAAAAATCAGTCCCTCAGCTGTGGAAATAGCTGTTTGACAAAAAAATGATTAATATATTATATAAATATATATATGTATATATATATTTTTTTTTATTTTATTGTTTCTCTTGTTTTTCACCCAATCACTGTGATATGTTTGGTTAACAAAACACTTTATTTTACAGGTCCATAGTTTCCTATAATTTCCCAGAAAGGAAATTATATGTTACTCTAAATTAATAATACGATTCCTGTAAAGTATGTATTTTTGGTGATAATTATGTATTATGGAATGTTTTTCACCAACTGAACACTAATGTGTTTATAATTCATTCCGATTAATTAATAGTGTAACCTCAAGAGTCAGCTGAAAATACTAAAATGTAGAATTTGTCTACAAACAAGCATACAATTCAACATATACAGTTTAGAGAATTAAGTGAATTAACATTTACTTTGGTTTAAACAGAGCATTGCTTTCCAGAAATTGATTTCTAGAGGAAATCATAAACTCAGCACAGCTATCTAACCAAGAATCTGTTTAATATACACAAACATAAAGACTAGTTCTTATTTTAAGCAGCAAGTTGAAGCCAAAATAAAATGACAGGCCTCAATCTCATATATACATGAAAAAAAAGCTGCTTATCTCCTCCTGTACACAAAGAAAAGCAGTATTGATCCCTGGCAAAGTCAGAAAGTGGTATACTAGAGACTGTTTACTGTATTGCCTTCTTAAGCCTTTTTTCTTGGCTGCAGACACGAGGCTTTGTGTGTTTTGTCAAACTGCTTGATGCTGTGTCACCACTGACATGGAAAATAGACCTGAGCTGGAAAACAGGTGGCAAACAAGCAACAGATCTCAGCTCTGTCTCTAATTCTCCCTCCTCGCCCTGTTTCTAGTCGCTGGAGCACAGGCTGCACAGTGCCAACCACTCTTTGCAAGCGACGCCCAACAGCACCATCCACAGTCTAGTCCATCCTGTTCACCCACCACTGGTCGATCTGTGGAACACGGGGCAGATGGAGGCTGGAGGCTACATGGGTGTGGCGGCGGTGGTGGAGCCGAGCCTCTGTGTTCCCTCTGGAGACGAGATGGTGGGAACAGAACACTCCCCGCTACTGGAGCAGCAGGAGGAGGAGGAGGAAGTCAAGGTGAGGTGAACGTAGGGTTGGATTACATAAAATTACATCTGTTTAATATTTGATCTGTGAAGTGCTCAACCAGGTCTGTAAAAGACCATGCTGGTGGCTTTATTCCATTACTTACAAATCATTATTATTCAAATTATTATATACATTTTAAAGCTTTTATTTCTAAAGCTCTAGGCATGGGTATGGGTTGATTTGAATTCATGCCAGTGTGGTAAGAACCAGGGCTGAAATAATTAGTCGATTGATTGATAGTCAATTGACAGAGCAATAATTAAATTTTGTGATAATCATCACAGTCATTAATCAAGCAAAAATGCTAAACATTCTCTGTTTCCGGCTTCTCAAATGTGAGGCTTTGCTGCTTTTCTGATTTATATCTTTGTAAATTGAATATCTTTTGGGGTTTTGGCTGCTGGCTGGACAAAACAAGCAAGATTTACCCTGGGCTCTGAGAAATTCTGGTGGGCATTTTGCACACATTTAATAGGCTAAACAATGAATCAAGTAATCAAAGAAAATACTAGAGTAACCTGTAATGTAAAAAAGCGTTGCAGTAGAAGAACGTGAACTTGCAGCGATTACCTTTTGGGAAAAGTAATAGTAATTGTCGCTTAAGAATAGGAACAAGTTTGAAAACCCTTTTTAATTGTTGTGGTCTTACAGGGAACTGAAAGTTAAGAGTTGGCTTCTGACCAGCAACCTTTTTAAAGGGGCACTTCACCGATTTTACTCAGCCTGTTAAAACAGTTGAATAATGCATTTTGTGGCTCTGGAAGAAGCTTTTCCAAAGTTTGATTTAAAAAAAATAACCCTGGTGATCAGGCAACAGAAAGCCTGTGTTACAAACTTGGGGGTGTTTGGTTTGAAAGAAGTGGGCATTTAAGATGCAGGGAGGGTTTAATAAAAGATGCTTATGAGTTGCATTATGGGAATTGTAGGATCCAGAGTTTTTGGAGTTTGACCCATACGAGGGACTAAAAATCAGGATTTCTCAGGCCTCTGTTGCTTCGACTGTGACCTTTCCTATTTTGATCTGTTTCTTGTGAGTCCCCAAACTTTATGGAAGTGTAATATCAAATTGCTTCCCCTTTAATGCACAAATCTACCAAATTCATATATCCTCTTCATGTCCACGTCATTGCGTTTGATTTCCCAAAGACACAGCCCATGAATGTAAAGCTTTTCAGCAGCTTCCCGCATGCACCAACAAGAAACAGTTTGCGACTATGATTTAACAAACCAACAATAATGGCCAATAAATTTTCATCATAGACAACAAAATGTCAACTGTGATGGATTACCCACTTCAAGCAAGCCTGGGAGGTCTTTCCCAGTTGATCTTCATGCTGTGCTGGTTTCCTGAAAGATGGGAAATCAATCTATAAACCCATGGAAGTCATTTGGCAGTAATGTAAATAATGTAAGACTTGTAGTTAATGGGATGAAACCTGCAAAAACACCAGTATGGACCCGTACTTATATTCAGATGGTTAATTCGTAATGCATGGATGTGAACCTATTAAACAGCTTCCGTGTATGACTTAAGTTGACTGAACCTTCTGTGTGTGTTTTGCTCTGTCTGTCCTGATCAGGAGGAAGAAGTGATACTGTGCATGGAGCCAGAGTCGGCCACGTTGACTCCGCCCACGCAACAAGGGGATGCCTCTGGTGGCAGTAGTCCAGGGCAACCTCCGGCAGAGCTAATCACAGAGCGGAAGGCCTCCGATGTCACCTCCAGCCTCGTTCAGACGCTAGAGGAGAAGGACGGGGAGGGACCAGCCGCTTCCATGGCAACCAACTGAGTTCCTGGCTGTCAAGAGACTCCTTATTACAAACTGACCGGGGAGTCAGCGAGGAATGAGCGTAATAATACAATATATATCCATTAATCTGTTCCTTTTCAGGTATCAAAAACACAACTTTTTGGTTGCGAGATGAATTCTTCAAAATGGTGAGAAACAGATTTGGAAGTGGACTGATAATGAGACAAGAGCTGATGCAACAAAGGACACCAATTTCTTTGTAAGCCTTACATCCCAAAGGTAATTAAAGAGAGGATGGAGAAACTGAAGAGGAGGAGAAGCAGGAGGAGGAGGAGGAGCACCAACTGGCCAAGACATTTCCATCAGGGTTAATGAAACCCCGTTGCGATGAAGAGGAGGGGAATGGAAACATGCATGCTTTTTATGAAGACAAGCAACTCGACCCTGTCATTGTCTTATAATAATAATGAAAATCTATCATAATAGAACATTATAATAAGAATAATTTTGTAATAAAGCAAAAAAAAAAAAGAACAAGACAAACGTCTATGTATAAGTGTATGATAAGATCACAGTTTTCCTATGGGAGAACTACTCTGTTTACAGCTGTTACTCAACATATTAGATAGTGTTTAATCAAATTAATTTCCCTGTCGCGTCAAACACACACAGTATACTTTAATAATGACAACCCAATCTATTTCACATGTAATTAAAGTAGGCTCAGAAAATGTCAGCATTTCAGTGAAATGCAGATTAACCCTCTAAAATAAATTCTTCTATGGCACCAGGATGCCCGAGGCACAACCCAGGGACAGGCCTGTCCTGCTGACTGCACACACTAAACTCTGCACAGATGAGGATTGTACTGTAAGATAGTGTGCTTCCTACCCTGTCTCTCTGTATGCATGTTTCTTCAGAGCACTATGGAGTACCTGTACTATACAGCACTGTATAGACTTTGCACTGAACCATAGTATCCCAGGTGGGGCCACAGTGGGCCTGCGTTGGGCGTGAGCAGCGAGTATCATGACGGAGAAATACAGACAGAGCTGCATAAGCGAAATCTCTTTTGCACTGATGTAATCCAACAGATCAGGGGTTGCCTTTGGACGGCTGATGTTACCCAGTTCCCACTCTGAAAGCTTTGAGCACCACCGACAACCAAAACCGAGCCACTTAACAACACAAACCCTCAGCTGCTTTTTTTTCCATAGACATAGTCGCGGTAAATTGAGGATGATAACCACTATTTGAATGTACAAGACAGAAGGCAGTACATGAGCGTTTGTTTTTGATGTCTCCTCGCGGTCCACATGGGAGCAAATGGGATGCTCTCTTAAGAAACAAAGAGAAAGAAGCGAGTCTTTCAAATGTGCGGGAGGGAGCCGTTGGAAATGGATTCAGTGCTTGCTCACCTAGACCACCACTACACACACACACACACACACACACACACACAACACACACAAATATCTAAATTGTAACCAGCAATAGGCAGGCAAAACACTGGCTTCTCAACAGACCAGTGTCAGCTCTGTCATATAGATGTAAATAGTCTGAGTATATAAAAGAATCGCCTCTCACTCAGTCACAACTGTTCTAGTACAGTATGATTTCTTTATTTTTTTACACCTTTTTTTTCACTCCCACTTTATTTCGGGATTGCTTTCAAGCTCGCAATTTTTGGCCTGAATTTTGTATTTTGTTTTTCTCATGTGTACCGCTACACAAATACAAATGAAACGGGAGGAATGTTTGTGTTGTAAACAGAGCGACCGCTCAAACTAACTGGAGAGGGGTTTTATCCGGTGAATCCATCAGTCGGGAAACAAAGAACAGCAGTAGGCCTGAGTTGACGTGGGAAATTAGAACCTGCGTGTATCAGCCAATCAGGGAATAGAACAGAAGACTAGGACTGAACACTAGAGCCGAAAAGATCGGTGTCTTCCTGCTCATCGTGATTACTGTGAAGCAGCTGCCTGGAGTGTGACAGTGATTATAATGATGTTTGAGAAAGCATGTTTTCATTTCTTTTTCCTTTTTTTCCCCTTTCACCTGAGGAAGAATGGGTGTTTTCCACCGAGGAGGGGACTTAAACAGAGACAGTGCAGAACGTGAACTTTCTGCACATGACTCACTGAAGAGACTTTACAACAAAAACATCTGTTCTTTGTTGGGGGAGCACCTTCTCCTCTCACCTTGATGATTGTGTGAGAAACTTTCAAGATACAAAAAAACAAAAAACAAATACGGTTTATTGACATGAATGAATTTATTTATTGATTGCTTCTTTATGCAATGTTGGGGACAATGTTTATTTTTCTACTGACTTGAAATCCCTTCCAGTATAAGTTATAAGAATAGGTGTCATGGTTGTAAAGCAGTCTTGTTTCAGTCTGGTTTTGAGCACTTTACATCAAGAAAAACACGCCCTTGTTAAGAGATTAGAGATGGATAGTTTGGCAGCTCTCAATTATAACAAATCTATTATTGTTTTATTTCACTTCAAGGATTCCTGTTTAGTGACTCATAAAAAGCAGAGGGCTCAAAACTGCCTAACAGGATGTCTTTATACAGTGGCACATATTCATTTATTTATTGAACAATTACTTGGTGGGGAGGAATGATGTGACAGCTTGTACAGAGTCTATAATTTCATGTAGGTACCAACCATTATGGGAGCAGTATCTTTTTCTTTATGATTCACTCGTTTTTTTGTGGTGGAAACACCAATGCTTTATATTTGTTGATGAAACACCTGCAAGGCTAAAAAGAGATGTTAGTTCATAAGGAAACATGTATCAGCTTGATGAAAAGACACTGCTTCAATTTGGGTTATTTTATTGCTTTTTTTTTCTTCATCTAAATCTTGATGAATGAATAAACTAATAACAAGAAGCCAAATATATTTCTGTGGATGTTAAGGTTTACTGATCACATCTTTGTTAACCGACTGGTTTGCAGTTGAGTTCCTCTTTTTGTATAATTCTACTGCCATCTTCCAAGACTTACAGTAACTTGTCTGCAGGCATGACGCCCAAAATCTGCTTCTGGTCCTCTGCCTTTCTCCTTCTCTCTCTTTCTATCTCTTTGTATCTGTTCTGTATATTTGTGTCTGTCTGTGCGTCTGTCTCTCAGTGTAAAGTAAGTTGTCTGCTGTCTTGTTGGAAGAATCACTGCCTGAAAAAAATAAAATAAAAACAAGTTTCCACATCAACCAAAGGGGATTTGAGGCAATCAGACATGTAACATAGATATAATTTGGAAATGTGTGACAAAAAACGTAACCGCTGTAAAAAAACGCTGTATAAAATTGGATGGCTTCTGTAAAAGTCTGTATAAAATTGGATTTATTTGTTTGAAATGAGGCAGTGTGACTGGTGATACCAGTGTACATTCATGGCACTCACACCTATGCATGCTTGTTGGACGGTTGTCACAGGATGGTTCTTCCACGTGGTTCCCCCTCTCTCTCCTCTTCTGTCAAGAATTCTGAGTTTCTTCCTGTTTCTCTTCCTTTCCCCTCTTTTTCCTGCACGACAGAACCTCCTACACCCCATCCAGCTTCTTTACCTGTCTTCTCTTCTTTTCCTCTGGTGGAGAAAGAGCAAATAAACAAACAAACAAACGGTATTTCTTGTGCATGTGTGGATATCTTTTCCAGGGTGTAAATAATTGATTCTCACACATTCACCCCTTTCTCTCTAGAGCCTTAAAACATGTAAAAAAAATTACTTTTTTTAATCATGTTTGGTGGCAGCCTGTGACTCTGGCCAGCTCATTGGTACTTGTCAGACAAAACAGCAATCACCAAGGAACTGGCAACAGTGTAATCCAGCCTGTCATGCTTTCCCAAAAACATTCCTCACCAGTTCTTATCAGGGATTTTATGCCAGGAGAATATTAATGACAGATTCTCAGAGACATGCCTCCTCTGTGGGGACTAGCTGCTTATTTGTTCACATAGGAATCAGACTGAAACACACTGTTGACCTTCACAGCACAAAAAATGTTTGTATGCTCAGAGATATTCTTTTTACCTGCCTGAACGCTGGAACACTATCACTGATACAGTGATTTTTTTTTACCCACACTAGTGGTCTGTCTGTCTGAGACTGAAAATATCACAACAACTCTTGGATGGATTGCCATGACATTTGGTACAGACGTACATGCCCGCTTCAGGATGAATTATAATAACTTTGGTGATCTCCAGACTTTTCATTTAGCGCCACCATCAGGTCAAAAATGTAATTAGTTGTTTATGATGGGACTAAAAACAGCCCTGCATGAAAACAACGCAAGAAGTTGCATTGGTGAGGGGTGTTGTTTAAGGTACCAGTGAGAAAATATCATACTCAGAGACAGAATTTTACAACTTTAGAAAGTTTGTGTGCTTGCATGTATTTGATTGATTGGGCACTGCAATGCCTCTCTGAATGACGTCGCGTTTTGGCCAAGCAGTTGAGCCAGGTTCAACTTTTTAGCCAGACGACCCTGTCTTTTTTTGCTTGCTGGAACCCCTACTGCATCGCCAAACTGGCTCCATTCAAATAAATGATGGTGCTGCGTTTTTTTCACCAGGACTAAAGTCGGACTGAACTCAGCCACTTGCAAAACTAATGACATTCGCATCAGCCTCAGCTGTTCTTTGTGTTTAGTGTTAATTAGCATATGTTAGCATGCTAACACACAACTATAATTGTGAACATGGTGAACATTATACCTGCTAAACATCAGCATGTTAGCATGCTAACTTTAGCATTTAGCTCAAATCACCAGCGCTGTGCCTAAATACAGCCTCACACAGCCGCTAGCCTAGCGTGACTGTCATTTTTATTGTTGTAAATAATTAAAATAAGCTAGTATACAATTTTAATATTTATTATCTTTAAAAATTACAGACTGGTAATAATGATTTGAATATTTACCATACAACAAATATATGATAAATGTAAGTTATAATTTAAAATAAACCCCAATCAGTAAACTTTAAATGCATGATTTCTTCAACCTCTAGGTCAAATTAATTAAGTCTTCATCAGTATTTCATTATCATACAATTCATTGCTGTCAGTTAATTTTTGATCAAAGGTAGTTAATGAAATTATCAGACACCGATATATGATGTACAGCTACATTCAACATTTCAAAGAATGGACACTGAACATTAGTGATTTGAAGGACTGAACATGTTTGTCTGTCTGCAGTTCAAAAGACACAGGAAGGCACCTGAGATTTTGAGAGTGAAAAAGTGAGACTGTTGTAAGAGTAGAAAATTTTTTTCTGTACTACAAGTTTCAGGAGCTTTGTGTGCACCAGCTCGTCCTGCTCACTGAGAGCTGAATGTCTGTGGGGGCTGCAGGTGAGCCCGACTCCTCCACCCAGACAGCAGCTCTGTCTCTGGGGAAAAGGAGTGAAATCAGGAGAAGGTAAACGTCTTTTCTCTTAAACCCAGTCTATATGTGCTCATCTGACTCCTCGCTCTCCCTCTCCTCCTGCAGGGAGGATAGTGTGAGGACAGGGCTGGTGGGTGACACAGGGGAGGCAGGAGGTGAAGGTGAGGTAGGGGAAGAGGTAGAGGGGGACGCCGGCTCCTGTGAAGCACCGTCAGCTCCTCTTGTGGTGGCGGGGCTGCCACTGGTGCTCCCCGCGCTGCTGGGGCAGGAGGAAGCAGTGTCACACCCGGGAGCTCCTCTGGAAGATGACGCCTTCCCTCGGGAATCGTCCTTGGACTCCTTCCTCACCGGCTCCCCCTCCCTCCTGCTCCCCTCCCCCCACAGGTCTCTGTCCCGAGTGGGGGAGGAAGGGGTGGATGAGGGAGGCTGGTGCTTCTTGGTTTTCCTACTGGCGTCTCTGAAGCTGGCCAGAGGGGGGCGAAGCCTCACCCCACTGCGAGTTGAGCCCTCTATAGCTTTCTGTAACTGTTAGAAGAGAGCAAGAGGTTGAAACACACACAGAGGCAACACATAAAGCAAAGAAACATTTGTTGAAGTGACAATGTTGGATTACTAAAGAGAACATCCAGAGAAATGAGTTGAAGGCGGTTAATTGAATAACCGCATGAATCAGAGCGTAAAGTATGATGCACCCCGTGACAGAACAACTGCCCACAACGTGTGATCATCACATCTCGCTGTCATGCTGCATTACAGGATCCAAACACAGAGAGGTGACAAAAACATGCAGATAAAGAAAAAAATGACTTTACCTCTTTCAGTGCCACGACACCCACCAGCTTTCCAATACTGGTGACATAGGCGTGACTGAGACCCAGCAGAGAGAACAGAGTGTGGGTCTGAGTAATGAGAGAGAGGAGGACATGATCCAGTCAGTGTTAAATGTATTGTAGTGTGACAGTACTCTGCTTGCATGGCTGCACTGTTCCTCGTGAACAAGTAAAAGAGGAAATATGGCATTGCTGCATAGCATGAGTCACACAGCCAGATTCATGGTCGTATAGACAGAGAACAAGCTGCAGCGAGCTGTAAAATAAAATTCTTAGTTTTCTGTCCTCATGATAGCCATCCATAAGACATTTAAAAAACCTTAAAGGATTGGGGGGCTCACACAGAATTTTAAAAATGGTCAAATTCGATGCAGCAGAGGCGGAGACATCCTGACTTTTAGTGTCTAGTATGGGTCAAGTTCCAAAATCACTGAATTCCCATGATGCAAATCTTTCATTAGATCCTCCTTGCCCATGTTTTTCAAACCCCAGTTTGTAACTCCAACTCAATAATGTGTAGTCTCTAAACTCAAGCTGAGATCATCAGGGTTATTTTCTCAGACTTTGGAAAGCTCGCTCTAGAGCCACAGAAAACATTATTCAACTGTTTTCACAGGCTGAACTTGATGTGTAAAATTGGCAGAGTGCCCCTTTAAAACGTTGAAAAAACAAAGTTAGAACAGAAGAAAACAAACAGAACAAAGAAGCAAAAAGACAAGTTTAAGAATAAAAATAAATAAGTATAAATGTGAAAATTAACCTTGTTCCCTGTTTTAAAGTTTGACATTTTGAGAAATACGTTTATTTGCTTTCTTGCAGGGAATTAGAGGAGAAGACTGATACTCATCTCATGTCTGTATGCTAAATATGAAACAATAGCCAGGAGACAGTTAGCTTAGCTTAGCAAAAGATCAAATCTGCTGCTTGGAATTATGAAATGGGAATTGTGCGTGACTATTAATTGCATAATCAGTATATATACATGATCTTTGCATGTGATGACATGTCACCCAGGTGTTGCTGTGGTCACCTTGTGTAGAGACGTTCTCTCCACAAGCTGAAATGGGGAGGGGTCTATACGTATTTGCTCCATATCGACTGGTTTATCCAGCTCTTCCTCTTCCCAGGTTTTGATCTGCATCAGCCAATCACAAGGCAGAGAGATGGACTCATAGTATACAGAGTTTCTAATTATCGATTTGGATGGTTTGATTGTCTCATTGTTGGCTGTGTGTATGCTGAATCAATAAGGTACAGTACCTCCTCTGGGGACATGGTGTCAGTCAACGGAGGGGCCGTGGTCTCCTGAGGAAAGAGGAGAGTCAGTCCGTTTTAAAAGCTATATGACCCCTGGTGGTTTTATGTTATCACCCACTGCACAACATGTCTCCTTTATGTATGCATCATGTCGTGCTCCTCCCATCACGAGGTTGTTTCGAGCTGCCATGTTGGACTGATGCCCCTGTCTGAGCTGTCACTGCCAACTTGACAGCAGATCAGTGATGCGCTTTGAGCTTTTGGGGTCAAAGTGATGAGTATGTGAGGTTGATCTTAGCAGCGTACCTGCGTTTCAGTCTGGCCTGATGAAGACGTGGAGGAGAAGAGTCTCTGAAGGGTCCTCCTGACAGACGGCAGCTTGCGCTTGTCTGGGGACATGGTATGGCAACACACGTAAGAGGAGAGAGGAAGTGACATTTGATGGGTGGACTTTATGTGCAGTGGAAGTGTCATGTTACCTGAGCCTGTGTGGTTGGTAGAGGGCTCCTGAGGTTTGGGGGATGGCACTGGCCCGTTGCATTCTTCCTGTACTGGAGCAGTCTGTGGGCACAACATGGTCATACATTTTTTAAGCTAACAAGCTAAACTACTTCCTCTAAGTTAGGTTAGGTTAGGTTTATGGTTTGTTTTTCCTACCTTGTCTGCGCTCTCCTCTCCGCCCTCCTCATCTACGAAGGCGAAGGACTCCCAGCTGACTTTGGAGCCCTGGCCTGGTGAGCTCTGACCTCTTTCAAAGACTCGCCTCTCTGGTGAGAGCCACCAGTCGAAGACGGCTTGAAGCTCTGTCCTCTCGATGGAGCCCAGCAGAATCATGGATTCTGCAGAGGGAAGTGTTAAAGAAATACTTCAACATTTTGGAAAATGCACTTATTTGCTTTCTTGCTGGGAGTTAGATGAGAAGATAGATACCACAATCATGTCACTTATGTCTGTAAGCTTAATACAAAGCTACAGGCAGCAGAGGTTTAGCTTAGCTTAGCAAAAAGACTGGAAACGGGAAAACGATTAACTTGGCTCTGTCCAAAGGTTAAAAAAAAGCCTACCAGCACCACTGAAGCACACTAAATAACACAATGTGTCTTGTTTGTATCTGTACAAAAACTGAAGTGAAAAAATTACATGACCTTTGGACAGAGCCAAGCTAGCTGTTTCCCATCTTTATGCTAAGCTAAGCTAACCTTCTCCTGGCTGTAGCTTCACATTTAGCGGACAGACATGAGAGTGGTATCGATATTGTCATCTAACTCTCTGCAAGAAATAAGGATATTTCCCAAAATGTCGAACAATTCCTTTCACACTAAGCATCTATAGGGAAAAACAAAGGCACTAGGAACCGATATGATGATGTAAGTCACCCTACCTTTAGAGTCAACCAGGGGGATGGTTTTCAGACTTGTGGTCTCTAGCAGATGGTTCAGTTCCCGAAAGGAGGATTGAGAAGACAGGAACTTCACTTTGCGCACCATGATGTCCTCCACAAAGATGTTATACTTGCTGGGAATGCAGAGATACTTACACAATAAATAACTTTTTGTCTTACACTGACAACTGTATGGAAAACATAAACACACATAATAAGGGTCCTCGCTGTTTTAACTTTACCTGATGTGCCCGAGGGCCAGCTCAGGCAGGTAGGGCAGCTTCTTCACCTGGATGATGGAGTCGTAGAGAGAAGGCTGCAGTCCCTGGGCCACCATGTTTGCTAGGATGACCGCCACCATCATGGGCAGGATGTGGGAGATTTGACCGGTCAGCTCGAAGCAGATTACTGCAGTGGAAACCGTATGTGTGACGGCTCCCGTCATCGCCGCCGCACCTGGTAGAAAGCAGAGAGGATGATATGTGGTAAGAGTGAAATGTTATCCCTCCATCAGATTCCTCTGTGACTGACAGAAATCCAAATTTGGGCTTGTACTTTTTATAATGTAGAGACATTTTAAAGGGAGAGTTTAATAATTTTGCGAGTCCTTGGGTGACAGAAATCAAGTGTAAAGAATCAAAAATATCCATTAATCAAATCCATCTATTTTCTAACCTGCTTATCCTGTGGACGGTTGTTGGTACTGGAGCCTGTCCCAGCACGTATTGGGCAAAAAGTATTAAAAATGTACTCATAATAACCTCCAGTTAAGGAGGTTATTAAGGAGGAATCCATTTACTTTTGTGTTGAAACACACAGAGCACGGTTACAACACTGAGTTGGACATCAAATTCAAGAGTTTTTAATGACTTTAAAGGTTTAATTTGAGGAAATACATTTTTTTTTTGGGTAAGACTACAAAGTCACATCATGAATAACACAGTATAGAGGCCTCGTTTTGACCTAAGATCCTACCAAGTCAAGTGAAATTGGTGTAAATGTTTCTAAACTTCTGCTAAATAAACATATATGAACTGGGGGAAGAGAAGTTTAAATGCTAGGACAGACAGAGGTCCAGAATACGCCATATTTAAATGTTTCAAAAATCAAGCACTTATTAAGTAATTCATTCAAGGAATTATCTAATTTTTGTCAAATCTACAAATCTTCAATAAGTCTCAAGGCCTATGGGAACCTGAGTACAGCACTGAGGTTAGCAGACTGACCAATGACAGCGTAACCTCCCGGCAGGATGCGGTAGACTATCCCATCAAACAGGATTCCATTTGGGAAAAGAGTGGCCATGATCTCCCCTACGAGGCGACCGAAAGCAGCTCCTTGAGGAGAGAGATAAGACACACTGGTAAAGACAAATTGAACTGAAGCTCAGCAGGAGATACTGCACTCACATTACAAAATCCTCTTACCTAATATGAACACTGGCATAAAGGCGCCCGAGGGGATGGGCATCGTGGTGGAAACTGCTGACATCCAGAACTGAAACACAAAACAAGATCAAGGTGGGATTGAGACAAATCTCTGAGGTCTTTCATCTCTTTTCATGCTATCAAATATATTTCAAGGCAACATGTACTGTACACAGCAAGAGGGAGAGATACCTTCATGACGAAGAAGAGGAGGAGGATGACGAAGACGCTGACATGAGGATGAAGCCATGCAGACGAGCGACCAAGGCCGGGCGGAGCAGGAGATCCTTGGATTTTAGTCCAGGTGAAATTATCAAACAGGGAGTTGATACATTCCCTGGGCATCAGCTGCAAGAAGGAACAGACAGATTCAATAAAGGAAAAAGCTCCCAAAACTTTACTGAACTGAAAAAAGGCAATGATTTGCCTCCAACCAGTTCTTCATCAGACAAATGACAAGGTACATACAAAACTGATTACATCCTGTTGACGTCATAGTTAAGTACGCTGACAAAAAATATAAATACATACGTATATATATATACACACAATATATATATACAATATATGCAGAGTTTTTTAATTATACTGTATATATGTAGCCTCAAGCTGCTAGCCTCAAGCAGAGATGAGGAGCAGGTACAGAGGTCTGGTAACCTCACTTCTTTCTAACTCCACACGCTGAGATTTTTTCATTTTCAGTCTTTTACTTTTCAGCCCCAACCAGCCAACATTGCCTTAAGTGAAATCACTTGAGGCATTTTATCAGACTTCATGCCGCTCCCTGTGGAACTGTGTTCACATATGCTCCCCAAGACCTGTAAACAGACTTTGATGTGTGGAGTTTCCCTATAAGTTGCTTATAAAATTAAAATTATTGCGGCCTTTCTTTGCTTCCACGTACAAAACCACACTGATCTCCTTTTCCAAAATATCATAAATATTAGTGAACACACATCAAAAAGAAGTCAGAGAGCGTGAGATTGATTCAGTCTAACCTCTCCAGCCATAAACTGTCCAAATCCAGGAGGAAATGTGAAGGTGGAGATGATCAGTGTGACTGCACCTGGATAGATCAATCGACTGGGCGTACACACACACAAACACAAATAAACACAAAGTCATTAACAGGAAGCCCAGTGTATTCTCAGAGACCTACAACATGGCAAAATGCTTGTAACAGAAATAACTGTCTCAGTACGAGTGTGTACCACCACTGATTGTATGGCTCTCCTGGTGCTGCTGCTCGCCTCTTTCTAATGGTGGACTAATGTTCCCTGACTGCTGAGTCTCAGAGGATAAGTGAATCTCCACATTGAGTGAATAACTGGCTGAAAGGTTGTTAAGGCTTTGCTGCTGTCCTGACCAGTGTTGTGAGACTGATGAGTTTGGAGAGTGGAGCTGAGATACATTAAGAGGAATTGGGTTTGAGTGCACAAATGGTTTGAGTTCCTTGGAACAGCGTCTGCTACCAGAATCACTGCGGTTTAAGAGCAGAGTACCACTTTAATCCACAGCAGCCGGGAGTGCATGGTCGTGGTTGTTTGTCGGGATCTCACTGTTTGGTTAGGAAGCGTGTGAGCGCTGTCGGTCTTCTCATGAAGAGAACCACCTGTCTGTTCAGGTAGACGAAGAACGCACCCAAGAAGCCACACGAGATCCTAAAACATGAGAAAAAACTTGTTTTTACTACTTGCCCATACAAGGTTTGAGAAAACTATTAGATACTGTATGGACACGATATGTATTGGGGAGAATACATCACTGGTATTACTATTTCTACAGAAGACCAAAAATAGATACAAAAAAGACACATGTATTCACAAATATCCTCACCCTATTATTGCGAATGCAGGCAGCTCCTGAAGGTCAAAGGGGAAATCCATCCGGAAGTTAGTTTTGAAGAGAGCTGTGATTGTGACTGAGAGAAAAAGTAAAAGAAATGTAATAACGAAAATTCTAAACATCAAACAAACATGTGATCTTAATCTTTCATTTCTGTGTTCAATATCTTTTTTGAGTTTGAGTTTTCATTTCCATTCATTTCAAATCAATCATGGATCTCTACCATGGATTATGGTGTGCAGGAAGAGGAAAAAAAGCCCAAGAGGGGTTTATTACTTTTTGTTTTTAAGATAATTTTTTTGGCATTTCTGCTTTATTTGATAGTAAAGATACTAGTGATAGTAGAGAGAAACAGGAAAGGCAGGGAGAGAGAGGGGATGACATGCAGACGAGGTGAGCTACCGCGACGCCCTATTCATTACTTTTACCTAAATAACATTGAACAACATTCACAATGGCAAAACATAAAAATAACTAAATTATAAAACAGAGGTTAAAATGTTTTTTAAACATGTTTTGTAGGACTGCAGTACAGATTTTTTTCTCTGATGACAAGCTGTGAACACAACATTGACATATTATCATCATTTAACTTGATTTGGTGAAGTTGTTAGCAAACAATTGCTTAGTTACACATCCAACAGACACAGAGCAACATTATCATCTCATTGGAGTCGTGTTTGTGCCACCTGATGAATTTAAGTCCAATATTCACTCTCTATTAGCTCTGTTTTTGGTCTCCACCAACTCCTGAGGGAAATATCTGGCTTGTTAATGCTTCACTATTTTCACCAGCCAGTCTTTAACTTTGTCTGTTATTTTTTAGCTTTTTATGAGAGCTTATTTTGCAATGATCTGACAGATTTCCCTCATTGTCAAAAAACTAATATAAAATAATAATATAAACTGTAAAAAGATTCATTTGACAACTGACCTCTGATGTTTGGGAAGATGAATATTAGATGATAGTTTGAGTAAGAGTTGTGAATTTGTTTGAGTATAAGACATGAAACAATCTGAAAGACTTCCCTCTGTGAGTTGTGTCTGGTATATAAAACTTCACATTTGGAAAATATTATAAACTGTAAGAAGTTGACATAATAAAGAAAATAAAGGCAGATATATGGTATGCAGGGATCTAACTGCAAGTTGTGAGTATTTCATTCTTTGGTGCTGGTGGATTGTGAATATACTATAGGTGATGACTTGAAACATTTCTGGTTTATCTAAAGAAGCAAAAATTACTTAGCTGTCATATTCAGCTACTTTCCATAAAATGCCAGCTCAGCACTCTTTTACAACAGTGTGTGTGTGTGTGTGTGTGTGTGTGTGTGTGTGTATGTGTGTGCGTGCGCTCTGCCTCTCACCAGCATCCTTGTTCCAAACAGAGAGCACCCTGAATATGAAGGCGCTGAATGTGGCGGCAAAATATCCCCGCCAGTAATTCCTCACCGCAAAGTAGGTAGACGTGACCTCAATACTGAACAACACCCCTGGTGGTGGTGAAGAGAGACGGAGAGGAGGGATTAAAGAGGAGAGGAAAAATGAGGATTGATAGTGTGAGAAATGAGAGAGGAGGAGGAGGAGGAGAAGGAGAGGAGGGTGAGAGAAAGAGAGAAACAGGGAAGGGGGAGACAGACAGAGAGAAATGCCAGAGGAAGTGGGGGAGGAGAGAGTGAGAGAGAGGAGACAGAAAAGAGTTAAATGGGTCCAAAAACACTTGATGCTGAGGGTGTAATTATACACAACAGAAGAACCACAGGGAGTGAATACACACACTATAACACACACACACACACGCACACACACACAGTGGCATAATCAGCGTGTGAAGCAATAAAATAATCATCAGAGCCACCAGAAACATTACTGTGAACAATATGAAAACAGCTGAACACATGACATGGATGGAATAAATAATATTTAAGGACTAACAATATGTAATAAGTGTATTTTTTTCTTTCTATGGTGATTGAAAGGTGATTAATGTATTTTTGCCTTATGTATATTGAGGGGTGTTTTGTAGACTTTTGCACATTGATAGATATTTGGGAGAGCTGCAACTAACAATTATTTTCCTTATCGATTAATCTGCCAATTAGTGTCAGAAAATATCAGAAAATAGTGAAAAATGTCCGTTATAAAAAGTTCACATTTTCAAATTTTGTGTTTTGTCTGACCAACAGTCCATAGGTTATTCATTCTCCACCATAGAAAACAAACACAAAAGCAGTGAATACTCAGATTTAAGACGATGGAAACAAAGATTTTCAAAAAAGATCAAGCCTGTGGTGAAATGTGTTCACACAGTTGCACCTGTGATTCAATGAATACTATATGAACTGAATACTGTGTGTCAAAACTTAAGGGGTCACAAGGAGCTGAGGTTAAGAAGAGGTGCAGAAATCCAGTAGCTCTGAGATGACAGATGAGCTCCTCTGTAATCAAGTTCACTCACTTTCACAGATCTCAACGCACTGAGACAAGAAGCCAACAGGGAGAGTGGGCTTGACATTTTGATACCTGTGCAAATACAAAACTAACTTTCAATACCAAATCCAATCCACACTGTTTTCAACAACTTATTTTGACAAATATATGTATATATATATATATATAAATTCCCCACTCGCCCCTGCCGGCGGTCTATTACTCCTTCAAGCTCGGGTCCTCTACCAGGGGCCTGGGAGCTTGAGGGTCCTGTGCAGTATCTTAGCTGTTCCTATAGGACTGCACTCTTCTGGACAGAGATCTCGGATGTTGTTCCTGGAATCTGCTGGAGCCACTCTCCCAGTTTGGGGGTCACAGCCCCGAGTGTTCCGATTACCACGGGGACCACTGTTGCCTTCACTTTCCACATCTTCTCTAGCTCTTCTTTCAGCCCTTGGTATTTCTGAAGCTTCTCGTGTTCCTTCTTCCTGATGTTGCAGTCGCTTGGGATTGCTACATCTATCATTACTGCCCTCTTCTGCTGTTTGTCCACCACTACTATGTCTGGTTGGTTCGCCATCACCAGTTTGTCTGTATCTGGAAGTCCCACAGGATCTTAGCATAGTCATTCTCAACCACCTTGGCTTCTGCTGCCTGAGGTATTCACTAAGCAGCTCATCACTTGGGACCATCTTCCTGATGTACTCATGGATCTTAGTTGTTTCATCCTGG
>LKNJ01002267.1:60641-126959 GCA_002120245.1 Maccullochella peelii
GTCCTGCCTGGTGTGGTAGACCCCGGCCTCTATTGATCTTGTGCTCAGAGCCTGTTCCTGTGCTGCCATGATTAGTGCCTCTGGGCTGTCTTTGAGTCCAGCCTTTTCCAGCCACTGTAGGATTTCTCGATATCAGCCACTTCTTCTATCTGCCAGTGGTACATACCGTGCAGGGGTTTGTCCTCCCATGATTCCACCTGTTCTTCTTCCTCCTCGGGCTTCTGCTGCCTGAGGTATTCACTAAGCAGCTCATCACTTGGGACCATCTTCCTGATGTACTCATGGATCTTAGTTGTTTCATCCTGGGTAGTGGTTCTGACGCTCACTAGTCCTCGGCCTCCTTCCTTCCACTTAGTGTACAGTCTCAGGGTGCTGGACTTGGGGTGAAATCCTCCATGCATTGTGAGGAGCTTCTTTGTCTTTATATCGGTGGCCTCTGTCTCCTCTTTTGCCCAGCTTATTATGCCAGCGGGGTATCTGATGACAGGCAGGGCGTAGGTGTTGATAGCTCAGACCTTGTTCTTCCCATTCAGCTGACTTTTCAGGACTTGCCTTACTCTGTGGAGGTATTTTTTAACAAAATATGTCAAAGCTCTCAATGCATCAGTGTTGAAAAAGTAACTTAGCAGTGAGTTTGTAGCATGTTTCACCTCTGACTGGTTGGGTGTGGTCAGAAGTCTGCTTTGTTGTACCTGTAACCACACCCAACAATGATGCCACAAGGTCCTGGGTCCTACATCACTGCAGCAAGGTGAGAAGTTAAACCACTGGAGGTCAGCAAAAATAAGATTTTTATGGGTGTTAAGTTACTCTTTAATGGATAAATTGGATGGGCCGATATATTGATAGCTTATTTGAGTATATATAAACAAAAGCTAATTTAGAAACAATAAGTATCGCCATTACAGTTTGTCCACCAGAGAGCACTGTTAAATTTCACAATGGTCACAATGAACAGCAAATTTATGAGATCCTTATCAAAAAATTTTGTCTATGTTATGTCTTTATGTAAATAAATGTTTATCAGTTGATATATCATTATTGGATGTTATAAACACTCCAGTATGGGTCGCGGTATAGTCTTACATGTTGTCTAAAGACAAGCAGCTGTGTAAGATCTTTGCCTGAATAAAATACAGACTAAAATAAGCAAAATTCAGAATTAAATCTGGAAATATCTTAAAAAAGAATAAGTAAACACGACTAAGGATCTGCCAGCTGGTACTCAAAAAGTTCAGGTACAGCCTCAGTACAGTATTGATCCAGTTCAGGGGGGTGTTTGGTGCAGTAGTTTTGGTTGTATAAGGCAGTGTGCAGGTTGTACAGTACCTCCTAGCGGAGTGCCGAAACAGCATCCAACCCCCACGGCACAGCCAACAGTCAGAATATCTGTGTAACCATAAGGGTTCTACTGACACAGAAAACAGAGAGGGAGAGGAAAAAACAAGACGGAAATAAAGGGGTGAGAGAGACAATGAGGGATGAGAGTCGTGAGATGATGAAGGGGGAAAATGAAGGTGACAAGGAACGAGAGCGTAGACAGAAAGACAGGAGAGGGAGTTGGAGAAAGAGAGAATAAAAGATCAAGGTGGAGAGGACAGGATGGGGAACCACAGGGGGAGAATCGACAAGAGGGGAAGCAAAATGGAATAAAGTGAATAAATAATACTCACTGAAGTGTGGTAAAAAAAAAAAAGTGATAAAGGAGGGGGGGAGAGAATCACATCAAGAGAACATAAAGCAGAGGATGCACATGCCAATGAGAGTAATCAGACTTAGAGGAGGCAATTAAGCAATCAGGAAACAAACCGACTGGTCACATCGTCCTTAGAGATGGATCCCTGCAGCTGATTGTAGACCAAAAATTAAGGGTAGACATAATTCTTTTGATTATTCATGACCTTGAATTATAAGGTTTAAATCACAGTTGAGAGTTTCTTAGAGAGTGTCTTTTATGATCTGTGTTACATTATTTTTTTAATCTGTGACTTACGAAAAAGGGATTGGGATGCCGAAAACTTTGAAGCTCACTACTGCGGAATAAGCCTGATAGCAGAACCATATAATTCAAGGCTCACGTACAGTGTTGCTGGCAAGCTAATCTGCAATAATAGTCATTCACTTTGAATTCATCACTGCTGATGACAGGCACTGGTATGAGGTCAGTTTCAATGGAATAGTTTGACATTTTGGGAAATACATTTATTTGTTTCCTGTCGAGCGTTGGATGAGTACACAAAATGTGAAGCTATAGCCGGGAGACAGTTAGCTTAGCTTAGCATTAACACTGGAAGCAGAGGGAAACAGCTAGCCTGGCTTTGTGCGAAGGTAAAAAATAAATCAGCTCTAAAGCTCACTAATTCATGAAGTGATTTATTAAGTGAAAGCAGATACAAACTGTGTACAGCTCCTTTTAAATTAGCGGAATTGATTCAATTAGTGTTAATATTGCCAGTGATGGTTTCCATGTTCCATGTTTCCAGCGGTTTGTTGACTCTTTGTAGTTCTTTTTGCCAAGTGGGCAAGTGATATTGTAGTTGTCAGAAATCCATGATATCTCTGACTCGGACTTTCGTCTTTGTTGCTGACATGAACGGTTTTCCCCACATGACTGCACATAATTACCCTCTGAACAATATGACAAGAACGTATCATTAATTAGTGAGCTTTAGGGATGCTTGTAGGTAATTTTTTTACTTTTGAACAGACCCAGGCTAACTGCTTTCGTCCGGCTTACGGTCTTTATGATAAGATAAGCTAAGCTAATTGCCTGCTGGTTCTAGCTTAATATTTAGCGTACAGAATTAAGAGTGGTATTGATCTTCTCATCGCACTCTCAGCAGGAAAGCAAATAGGTGTATTTCCCAAAACGTTGAACTATTCCTTTGAAATAGAAAGAACCTTATAATCCCAGGCTCAGCTCCAGTATTATTGACAGGTTAATTTGCATGTTTAAATATTCATTCAGTTTTATTCTGCAGGGCACTGGTCTGAGGTCAGTTTTAACCTCAGCGTTTGTATTGTTGATGTTATTTCAGGAGGACAAAGCTGACCAGAGCCCTGTGCCTGAGCGAGTCAGGGGGGGAAGAGCAGGGCGGGACTTGCCTCCCACGGGAGCAGCGAAACAGGTGGCCACTCCCACGGCACACGCACACACCAACAGGTCCTGGTTATGGGTGCCATTCTGGGATTAAAGGTCAAGGGGGGGGTGAGAAAGAGGGAGGAGCGGAGACACAGACGAGCAGGGATGAATGAGAAAGCCAAGGGGAGGTGGATATAGAGATAGCGTGAAAACAGGGAGACAGGGATATGGGAGGTCACTGTTAATACACATGCCAGACATTACCATCACACTATTAATACAGTGAGACACAAACACAGACGAGGAGCAAGGGAGCGAGCCAAAACAAAGACACAAGAGAAACAGTGAGGGAGGGGGAGGTGGGAGTTGGGTGGGAGAGACAGATGGGAGATGGGAGGACAACAGTCACAGGGTTCCCACTTTCTCTTCAACATCAAATTCAAGGGCCTTTCAATTAATTTCAAGGACTCAAAATTGGCGTGTTTGGCACAGCCAGACTGGCAGCTCTGTGAGACTGTAATTAGGCACAGTGGTGCTTTGAGCTAAATGATAAAGTCAGCATGCTCACATCCTCACAGTGACATTGCTAACATGCTGCTGTTTAGCAGTTATAATGTTACAATTTTTATCATCCTAGTTTAGAGTAGATTGGCTGAAGTGCTGACTAACAAGAACCCCAAAGGGTCTTAAATAGGCAATGTTGACATGCTAATGTTTAGCAGGTATTATGTTTACCATGTTCACCATCTTAGTTTAGCTCGTTAGCATGCAACATTTGCTAATTAGTACTAAACGCAACGTACAGCTGAGGCTGATGGGAGTTTTCAGTTTTGCAGGTATTTAGTCACAAACCAAAGTATTAGACAAATTAAAATTGAGACCTGATGATGGTGCTAGATGAAAGGTCTGGGGAAGTTATTACAAATTACCAAATTTCATGGCAATCCATCCAATAGTTTTTGCGACATTGCACTCAAAACCACAAATGTCAAGCTAATAGTGGCACTATAAGGAAAGTCAGAGGATCCCCAAAGTCTTAAGAGACATCATTTTGGGACCATGAATATCTGAACAAAATGTCATAGAATTCCATCCAACAGTTGTTGAGATATCTCAGGCTGGAGCAAAGTGGTGGACCGACCGACCAACTAACATTGAAACAACTGATTTTCTCAAATCTGAAAATAAAGATTTTTAAGGGCCTGTGGGAACCCTGTGATTACAGCCAAAGACAACAACAAAGCAAGTTATGATGAAAAAACTGCATTCCACATCTGCATTAGTGTAATGACTGTGGCTTTTTGGTAATATAGCCTGTTTTGGTCAGGGCCTCGGCTTACCTCATAGACTCCAGAGAAGATGGACATGAATCGACTCAGCACTGCGGCACAGATACTGGCGATGTGGACAAATGGACCCTGGAGATGACGGGAGGAAATCACTGACACAGATGAGCGACACATAATGTTATCTACAGAGACACTGACTATCGTCTGTAAAACAGGGAGTCTAAACTGGGACATGTTGTATCAGAACAGATATATCACTGTATAATTGCTGGATACGACAGTTGACCTGCTACTGTAATGGGAAAAATGAATGTACTCCTTTGCTGAAGACTTGAATAATTTGCTTCAATGCTGCAATTCAAGATGATTTATTATCCTCCAAGATTGGAGAAAGAGCAGACAGAGTGATGGAGAAAGAAAAAAAAGAGAGCAAAGAGGATGATGATAGTGATGCTGGATAAATGGATGGTGATAGATACAGAGAAAAACAGATAGTAAAGAGATGAAAAGGGGGGTTTGTTTACTTCTTTGCCCACTGGCATCCCACTGCCCAGACCAGCAGTCAGCCCAACGACTTTAGCTATGAAGGCTTTGAGGGTCAGATACTCCTTCAGCACTACACCTCTCAGGATGGTTTTCAGCTCAGGAATACCAGAACCTGTAAAATTTTTTTTTTTTAAAACAGAGGAAAGATGGAGAAGGAGACTCCATTACTCATTTCTAGGCAAAATGATGGTGAGTGCTGTAAATAAGAAAGAGTGGTTAAAATGCTACTATCCTACAACAGGAAAACAGACAAAAGGAGGTAAAAAAAAAAACAGATGCTGAGAGAGGATAAAAGAGGCTGACAGGTGATGGAGAGCTTACCGATGGCCTGTGGGGAAACCAGGTGGCAGAAGAGTGAGGCGAACATGACAAGGATCATGGGATAGGTAACCCAGGCAAGGTACTGGAGCGGCACATTGCCCTTAAGCTCCCCATGTATCCACTTATAGGCTGAAAGACAGAAAAACAACAGAAATAGAAAGAAAAAAAAGGACAGAAGTATGAATGGAATAATTACAGACAGAAATCTTGTGTTATCAAACTGCAAATTTCATAGCAATAATCTCGGCCGGTGTTACCTTGCAGGCTCTTGGCACTAGCGTAGTCCATACTCCAACTGACCAGAGCCATAGTCAGTCCCAGAAGAACCAGGAATATCCAGTCCTCCCCCATCTTGGTCACTATGTACCGCCGCACACGAGCCAAACAATCTGGGACAGAGAGATTAAATGAATGATTCATCTTGAATCCATTTATCACTTGATTTAATTACTGACAGTTAGTTATTGTAACAATGCCTGACAGGGAATCTTTCAGTGTGATTATGGGTACAGTGATAATCATAGGAGTACGTGTAATGTCTGTACAGAATGATCTGAATGGTTTGTGGTTTTTCAACATTTACAAATGGTTGTATGTGCATTCTTTGGAAAAACATATATACTAATTAAAAAGACAACACAAAAATCACTGGCTAGTTCACTGGTAGTGGAGAGATAAAAGTGTTTAAATCATTTACTGAGGTAACAGTAGCACCTCCCCAAAGTAAAAATACTCTTGATTTGAAAACTGTGCTTAAAGAGGATTTAGTGATGCAAATCCAGAAGGTTGCTGTCTTAAAAACAGCATGGTAAAATTTTATGCAGCACAGGCTGAGATGTACACAATGCAGATAATGTGTTATATCATTATGCTATTATATCATTGGATTACGTATGCATTAATATAATCAGCATTTTACTGATGTTTAGTTGGTCAAGCTGGTGCTAATTTTAACCATTTTATATACTGTTAATAAATGGAGTGGAGTAGAAGTATAAACTAACATGAAATAACTCAAGTAAAGTACAAGTACTTTATATTTGAACCTAAGTGCCTTACTTGAGTAAATTAGTTTGTTAGTTACAATCCATCAGTGAATATTAAGCATTCAGTACTTTTATTCCTGCAGGGTGGAGGCTTTGAAACAGCACCTTCGTGTTTGGGAATAACATTTACAATCCAAAGTCCAACTGCCTCATGTTCTGTGTGGCAGCCTAATTAAACTATCGCAGTGCATCATATTTTATGAGCATATCATGTTGCATGTAAAATCATAATGTGCAAAGTAACCAGTAACTGAAGACATCAGATAAATACTGCTCTCTCTAGAATGTAGTGTAATAAAAGTATGAGGTTTCACAAAAAGGAAAACCTGAAGTGAATTGCCAGTGTCAAGTATTTTGTTAATTTCCACCTCTGTTTCCTGGTTACCACATGAGATGTCATGGCAGCCACTGAAGGATGACCATGGACGCTGTTTGCATCTTCTTAGAATACCTTTTGTAAAGCATTTGAATGTGTGTGTGTTTGATTAGAATAACTCCACATTCCTGCTGGTCACCTTGGCATTTGGAGTAGGGATGAGGCTTCTTGGTAGAAGAGGCGTGGCTGTGTTGCAACTCCAAGGTCGCAGGGTGATGATGATGATGCCGCCGGCCGTGCCTTCTGCGGCCGATGCCTGTGGTGTTCTCCCCTGCCTGTCTCCTCCATTGTCTCTCTGTCAGCAAACGGGCAGCCTCCCGTCGGGCAAAGTTTCCCAGCTGCTCCCTGTACTCACCATACAGCTGTAACCGAGGGGAAACACTGACAATCACTATGAAACAAAAGGCACCAAGTCACAGAAATCATGCGTTTCTTGGGCCTCTCGGGCTTGTAGAGAAGGAAAACAAGATTCCAGATAGGAGGGAAGGGAAAAGAAGAGAGGGAAGAGAAGGAGAAATACCCCTAACAACTGAGACTTGGAACAAGGATAAAACTAGATCCAGTGCGAAGAGTCTTGAGATAACGAGAAAGAGATGGGGAATGCACGGTGTGTGTAAGTGATACACACCAACCTGAATACCCTGGCAGACAGAAATAGACAAAACGGGCATAGAGATCGGAAAAACCCCTCCCTGAGAGGAGGCAGGGGCTGGAGAGGAGCCAGAGGAAAAGATCCTGGAAGAGAGGACATTCCACATCTTCCCCTTCTGACTATATGTGCGCTTTACGCCTACAACCAAAACCACATACACACACACACACACACACACTTGGTCAGAAAACAGGACACCCTGTAATCCAGTGTGATCAGTTTGCATCGCCCTCGTTAAAAGCGTAGAAGCTGTAAAATACTGCAGACCCAGGTGCAGCTACGATGTGCAACTGAAACTTACAGCTCACATGCATCCCACCACACAGCAAAGCAAGAAGCTAAATCATGAGGAGGACTGGCTGCCACACATTTCTGTCTCATGTTCACACAGGAAAGGAGAGCTGACACATCCAACCATGAGGCCCAGGACCAGAACGAAAGCTTAGCTAACTGCAGATTACTGAGATTTTCTTCAGTGCAAGTGAACAAAAACTGCTTCTCACAACCAGTCCACTATAATACATGAGTCACTCCAACCACATGACAAAGTGACTGATATAGAAGTTTATAATTAATACATGAATACACCACATAGCAGGTGGCCAGCAGTTACACTGTTAAAGATCTTGAAAACATTTGATGCCCCTAAATCGTCTAGCTAGTTATTTTAAACCTCACTAAACACTATGAACCACAAACTATTATTCAGAACAATGCTGCACCGCTTACAGCTTTCATGAGCCCTAATGCAACAAGTGTAATGCAACAGTAGACCGGTCATACAAAGAATGCAAACCACTATTCTCAATTTTAATTATTTGACATTAAGCAAAGGCCTGGTTGAATATTATTTCCATTTGTTTGTTTTGGCTTTAGGTTTGGTGCCAGAATAATGGGGTTTTCTAAGGGCAAGAAAATTATGTGTAAGAGTTTAAATCACAAGTCATACGAAAGCATTTAAAGGATAATTTTATGGGATAGAAAACTTACCTGTCATTACCTGAGTTGTCCAAATGTTTTAAATGTCATCTTTTGGTTATTCCTCACAAGTTAAATGAATTATTTGCAAAAAGTGTCGCACAAAAATCTGACGCATTGTCTTTGTTTCTCATGTGTAAAATCACATGGGATAATATGTAAACTACAATGTCTAATCTCAAGGTTTCAATCTCTTATTATCATTGCTTTTTATTGTCATCATTTAAATTTAATCTCACGTTAACCACCATGCATATTATTTAAATGATTTGTGTTTTTCAATAATACAAAAAGCCACAACAATTAAAAATAACTTGTGGAATGTCTTGTTGTGTTTTAAGATAAGGAAATGACACGTGAAACAAATTATAATATATATAGACTGCACTTTTCAACTTTCAATTTTGGAGTTAGAATGAAATAAAAATGATTTATCCAGGAATTTAGTTCATTTTTGTCCATCACATATTTGATTGAAGAATTTGGCTAGAATCCTATTTGGGTGAGAGCCACAAACCACAGTCACACTGCAACAACACATTAAAGCTATAATTGGAAAAGAGAAGTCAATTAAAATATGTAAACAGATCCACTAAAATAACTTGTGGAGATTAAAGACACAGAAGAACACTGGACTGTGTTATTACCTCCTAACAGCAAAGAATAAAAAAAAAATCACCCTCCACCATCTGCCCTGACTGAGTCTTTAGTCCTCAGGTCTTTACCTGTTCCTCATCAGTTGTCTTTAGCATGATGTGGTAGCAGTTCTGGTCCTGTTCTGTCTCCTGTCCTACACTGCAGACAACCTCACCACCACCACCAGCACTGCTGCACTACACATTAACACCAAAGCACTAATCCATCAACATCATCAAACAGGCGCTGGCACCAGGCGCCTTCAAAACCAGGGACAGTAACAAAAGGTACCTGTGTACTGTTCACAGAGAGGGAAAGATTTGTTATTTAAACATTTTACTTCCCATGCCATGTCCTGACAACCAGAAGATTATAGCCAAATAATAGCAAAATAGTTATTTCTACAAACTATATTTTCTATGCTTAACAACAGCATCTCCTATGTGTTTTTTGTTTTGTAGATGACTTGTTTGTGTATGTTTGCATTGTCCCAGCCATTCACATGACGTTTATTTTACTATCAGTGTCCTGTAGCTGTAGCTATTGCATTAATTTAACTGATCTTAGATGTATTGTAAATGTTGCACTCTACTTGCTTGACAGTTTTACAACATGAACATGCTAACAAATAGTCAGTACTTATATTTATGTGGTGATAGAATAGCCTTGTATATAGCATTTTGTCAAGAGTACTCAGTTCAGCATTGCACTCTTATAACATTGTCGGACTTATGATGGACAGTTGTCAGATATCGGCTTTTTTATTCTACACATTCTTCTTTCTTGTCAAAGCCTCACGCATACATTACCCACAATGCAACTCTAACTGCCAAAAGTTCGGTCGGATATTCGGGTGTGTTATGTTAGTAGAGGCTAATGTAGCCTTGAGCCACCAGCCTAAAACAGAGATGAGGAGCGGGCTGCAGAGGTCAGGCAAGCTTTCTAACTCCACACTACCACAGACTTTGAAGTTTAAAATCGGTGGAGTTCCCCATTAGGACCTACTCTTGCTAAAGACTCTCTTTTCTTTATAAAATATTTATGGTAATTCATGCAGCATACAGATTTTCCTTTTCCTTCCTTTTAAAACATTTTTTCTCTTAATGTTTTTTTGTGTGTTTCTCTGTTTTCTTGTTAATATTTATTTTATTTCCCCATATGTAGGCCTACATATTAATTTATTTTTTTCATTTGAATGTTGGACATAGAACTGTAACGAAAATAATAAACATTATTAATCACAAAAAAACTACTCACAAAATGGTTCTAAGCGTTACAATATCATTCACCGCTATTTTTAGTTATGTAGTGCAGTTCATTCATTAATATTGATGCCCTATTCACATGAAATATATTCTAGTGCTGTAACGATTCGCTGGCAGGAAATTAATCGGCAATTATTTTAATGATCAATTAATCATTTAAGTTATTTATCAATGATCATTTATCAAGACTCCAGTTTTCCAAATGTGAGGATTTACTGCTTTCCGCTGTTTTATATAATTGTAATTTGACTTCATTTTGGACGGTTGGTTGGACAAAACAGGCAATTTAAAGACATCACCTTGAACTCTGGGAAATTGACAATTTTACTTTAAGTTGCAACCCTGATATATTGCCAATAAAAGTCACACTGAATTGTCAAAGTGGAAATAAATCTGAGAGACAGAGACAGAGACAAAAAGAGACAAACGACTGACAGCGTGAGAGAGACAGTGGAAGCTGCGATTCATTCATGTCAGGTGACTTTGCTGCCTCTATCTCTCAACTTTGTGTTTACCTTTGTGTAACCTTGTACGTCCATCTGTGCCACACAGGGCCAAAAAATGACATCAGTAACCACCATTTGCCCAACTTTCACACGCTTTTGAACATCGTTGCTTCTGTTGTTTGACTCTCCCAACTTAGGAATGACCTTCCCACTCCAAGTCAAGAACACCAGAGGATATATCACCCTCTCCCTACTCCTCTAATCTACTCTCAGCAAGACTCCCTCTACCTACCCTCGTGGCTATTATTATTTTCCTGCACTTTTCTCTCTCTATGGACACATGAAAGTAGTCAGGCGTTACCGTACGGCTCTGACACTCGCACAGCTCAGCACAGCACAGTGTCTTGTGCTCTCCTGTAAGACCTCAAGCTTCTAATGTTGTGCTTATTCCAAGTCTTGTGGGATGAAGACAATGTAAAAATGTAAACCATTCCTCCCTTGGCTTTGTTAGGAGTACAAAGCCTGTGTAAAATTCATTCATAGATCTGCCCTTTATGAGCCGACTGATACTACTGTAAAAGAAAAGAAATTCAAGAGCTAAGAAACAACTTTAAGTGTAAACAAAAACCGGAACAGGCTTGCAGAGAGAAAAAGAGGGGAAAGCTTCAGTCACAGCGAGAGCTGCTAATAGATGCCGAGGTTGAAGGGCAGTGTGACATTGAGAGTTAATTAAAAAAATAATAGCACATTCCTGCGTCTCCTTCATGAGTGAGAGAGACTCAGTACTGCATATTCATAAATATCTGCGTGTGTGCGTTTATGAGCGTGCTAAATGAATGTTTGAGTGTGTGTGTGTGTGCGTGTGGCCTTACAACAATATAGCCCTGTCCCATAGCACAAGGTTAATGATAAAATCTGACCTGCTCACTGACAGATAGATCAGGAGATTACCCCCCCACCCCGACACACACACACACCCAACCCTCCCTCCCAACCAACACACACTCCACAAGCGCATGTTTCCATATGAATACACTAATTAACCAGCACAATAACATTTCCATGCCACTTCCAAACACTGTTCAGGCTGTCATGTTCTAATTAAGGCATGTCGGCGCGGCCAAAAGAGAAAAAAATAAACCAAACTGTGAACTTCCATATGCTATGTATGAGCCCGCAGTTCAACTTTACACTAAGTAATCCAGGAAAAAAACAACCGTGGACACCCTTTCATCCCTTCTAAAGCTGGTTTACATGTAAGAAGTGATGTCACAATGTGAAATTTAAAATTTAAAGTCAATAAACAAGTACAGTACAAAAGTAGCCTTGTTCTACCTTTCATTTAAGTCATGAATGCATCAGTCATTGAAAAAAAACTGTCCCAACTTTAGGAAGAGGACATTTCAATATACAAGATAATAAACCTTACCAGAAATTGATCTATATTCAGAACAGTTTCAAAAGTGTTGATCCGCTCCCTCATCTTTTCAGCCGCTCCTCCTGCAGGGTGCTGCTCACTTTCTTGCGTGTCTCTAATATACTGTAATTCCCTCTCTGGATATCTTTGTCTTACATCTGTCCTTTCCTGTCTTTGCCGGTGTGACGGACACAAACTGTACCTGCTACCTGTCTCCATTTAGTATAGACTCCAGTGACTGACAGGTATGGTCAGTGCAACACATACACACACACAGAGGGGAAAGCAGTAGAGGTTAATACAGACACTTGAGGCTTGACAATAAATTGTCAGCAGCTCTTAATTCAGAGGGGTAGATTCTCAGTCAGGTGGTTGGTCCAGCAGATTCCTGCAGCAGGATCATAAATGATACGACGCAGGCAGGACACAAGCTTGAGGTATGAAAATAATACCTGCTGACTGAGTGGAGACCATAAACCACATTAACATTGTGTGGGATAGGGTGGATAATACTTTACTGTACTTTAAGTGCCTTCAGCATAGATAACATGCTTCACTAAAGCCTGACTTGACTCTAGTACAGTATTCAGTATCATGGGGTTTTTCCTTTGGTATTTGTTTTTGTACACAAACATGTTTTGGCAGGGATTGCTCAAATTTAGTTATTAAATTGAAGTTATGACAAAAATATGTACTGAGGCGAGAGATTTTACAGTTGAGCATTACATTTTACCATGAAATATGATTAAACTTACAAGACAAATACAAATATTTAAATCTTGAATTTAGAAAAAAAGAGGCAAAACACGTATAAAACATTTAACAGTATATCTACCAATATATAAACCAATACTGATTTATTTTGGATAAGCCGGTATCAGCTGGTAATATCGGCTTGCTGTACATCAACTGGGATCTATTCTTTACCTTTATTTAGTCAAGCCGTTCTCCAACTGTGGGACCTAAAATGGGTCACCGACTGTGCTGTTGTGACCCAGTAGTTCTCACGTGCTTTCTGGGTCTTTGGGGACCAGAGTGCTGCTGGTTTTCTGTCCCACCAGGTAGCTGTTTGCATTTATCTGGCGAAAAACAGCAGGGTTCAGTCAGTTTGGTTGACTGTAGTGTTTTATTTAACTCTGCACGTGTTGGGATACTTTATCACCTGCAGCTACCATTGGCCCTGAATGTGGAGTGTTGCTGTCAGCATGAAAATAGCACAATTCTATTTGAATTTCAACACTCTGTAGGCACACTGAGTAAATAAACTGAGTAAGTAAACTGTAAATATGTCTGATTTTGCCTTACGCTGCAAAAGCCCCCCCCCCTCCAGCTTTCAGTAAGTGGAACACCCTGCCTGAAAACCTGAGAAATGTTCAAGATCTCATTAAATTTGATTCTGTTTTGAAACTTTTCTCCTTCTTACAGCCTACCTCAGTATATGACCAATGTGGGCATTTTATGCCTTTACTAGAGTCTACATAGAGTAGAGAAGTGACAGGAAATGAGGGAAAAGAGAGGGAGAATGAAATGCAGCAAAGGTCCTCGGTTAGATTCAAACCAGGAATGCTGCAAGAGGCGTTTTTGACTTGTCATAGCAAGAAAAGCGCAGGTGTAACTGATGACATTAATCACCGCTCTGCTCCATTTAAGTGTCCCAGTAAGCAAAGCCAGTGAGCCAGCATGCATAATTACCAGGGCCCTGCAACCTGCACACCAAAATGGAACGCAGCCATCATTAATGTTATTAATTACCTCTGCGCTTTTCCTGCTATGACATGACAAAATGTCTGCCGTGAAAAAGGTCTGTTACATGGTCAGCACCTTAAACCCCCGCCTCCAGGGCATTAATATTATCTGTTTTTAATTCTTACATTATTGTTATTTGACTTCAACATTATCTACTTTTTGGGCAAATCACAGTGTCATGATAATGGTGATTATTTTGCTGAATTCCACAATTATAATCTAAATTTCAATGCAACATACACAAATGTTGTCATTTTTAAACCAAATTAAATACATTTGTATCACCTGAATTAAATATTTTTGCCCTGTTCAATCTAATTTAAGTTTTTGTAAATAATTTGCAGTTCAATTTGTTGGCTAGAAATTGATCCTGAAGAGCCTGAAAACCACATTTAGGGGTCCATTTTGAGCAGCCACAACTAACTATTGCAGTTTCAAGACAAAGAAGTCCAGTTGTAAGCGTATGTGTTAATATCACCTCAGCCTTGAGATGCTTTTGGGAAATGAAACCTTGGTTTATATTCAGTTTAGTATTTTGTTTGTTTTGCCAGTTGCACACAAATAAGATTTTTTCTGTCCTTCAAGTCCACAAACAGATTTACTTGCACTTTCTTTTCCAAGCTGTCTCACCTCCGACTGAACTCTTGTGTGCAGCCTTTCACCTTTCTCCCTCACTCTTCCCCCTGAAACTTTCCCTCTCACCACCCCATGTCCCCATCCATCCAACCCCCACCCCTGAGGTGAAACCTTACTCGTGGATAAATTTAGCAGCAGTGTGACCCAATGTTCACTGACACACTTCTCCGCACCTCTCCCTCTCCCACGCTGTTTGTCTCTTTCGGCCCCTCTCTCCCAGGAGGCCTGTTGTACAGACAGATGGAGGGCTTTAACCGTTACCCAAAAACAATGACAAGTTATTGATGCTATTTCACAACGTTAACATGACATTTCATCTTGTAGCTATTGATGTAACTACTAATAGTTTAATTATTACATTATAGCCACCTCTGTAATTGAAAAGACATATCAAGCGTGCGATATCAGATGAAATATAATGGCTTAATCGTCTACATCCCAGTCTGTGAGACATTTGGCAGGTGAACATTATCCCTTTTAGTAGCCTGTAACATTTGAGACTTGTGAGATCTGTTTCACTGCTGTTGACATTCTCACAGATTGAGACTCCTCTCCTCACACAGCCTCATTTTTAACCACATCCATCAAACAAATTGTAACACACAACCAGCTGTATCAAAGCAAGCACAAACATACAGTATGCGTATCTGTTCTCGCCACTCCCTGCTGGAGTGTGTCTGTCAGTGTGACACAGGCCACAGAGGGTGCTTCCTCTTTGTTAAGGTCAAGGGTCAACCACAGCTATGTGACATGGAAGTAATTAACACAACTTTACAAACCCAGCAGGCATTTATTTGGTTCAAACTGGGTTAAATTTGGTTTTCAAAAAAAGAAAAACCCTTTTAGAAGTCTTGTTAATTGTTTTTCAGTAACACTTTATTTTATGGGTACATAATTTCTGGATAATTTCTTAATAATAAGTAGTTTCCAAATAACAACTATGCAATTAGGTACTAATTACGGGAAAAGAACATGTTGAATTCTCACACACAGTCAACACCAAGTTTATTAAAAGCTAGACAAAAGTCCATTACCGAAATGTTGCACCTCTGTACCAGGTGTGCATTAGATTACAAACACTTAGTTTGAACTAATTAAAGGGAAAATAGAGACAGTGTTCAATTGGTACACTTTCAATAAACTGATTATAATTAATTACTAGTGTAACCTTCTTTCAGTCAGTGCACAGCAGGTCAGCTGAACATTCAAAAATATATTTAGCATTTAGAGAATAATGTTTTCAATAATAAATGAATAATCCATCCATCCATTAGCTATACACGCTTATCCTTTGGAGGGTCGCGGAGTAAATAAATAATCAATGAGTAATAACTTGGGTTTAAATAGAAAATTCCTATTTTCTCCATAATTAATACCAAATGACATAGGTCTTTCCAGGAGACTATCCAGAAAATGATGATTAGGACATTACAGACATGTAAAATAAAGTGTTATCTATTTTTCTTATCCCAAATTGTCCTATTTATTTTTTTACCTATATTTACTCAATTCATCATTTAATTATTTATACAACCGCATTTAATCGTGCAATCCTGTAATGTATAATAACAATAAAGCTGAACCTTAAAGGATTATATTTCAGCGTTACTATGAGTTAAAATATATTATTTAAATACAGTTATATGTAACGTAAACTTCTACACTTTAACTTTTTAACCAAATTGAATCCAGTTTTAACCTCAACACTTACTGGGAACACTAAAAACGCAGACGTCTGCCGTGACCTCGCAGTATCAGTGTGCATGTGTGAAGATTTAGTCAGCTAAACCATCAAACTGAAAATACAGCCTACGCTGCCATATCCTGCTGCTAATCAATAAACAAAATATATTGGGATGATCTCTTAACAGCTCCACACATAAACTCCTCAAATCCTTCCAGGCTCTAATTTCCTCACAGACGCCATCACAGCTTTCACACCTGAGAGATGCGAGACTTCACAGAGACATTAAGCCCGTAAATAGTGCGGTTAATTGAGATTTCTTATTTATAACTGACGTGTGGGCCCCCGAGGGCCAAGAATTAGAGATTCACTTTGGGCAATTGTCCATCGTCTCAGAGGAGAAGGAAAAGACACTGTCACTGCTCCTCCTCACTTTGTCAGTTGCTCAGGCTGCTCTAACACATATAACACATATATAAACACCCCATCTGCTCAAACCTCAGTCGCTCATGTATCTGCAATTCTCTTTTCCTATAATTCACATTAAACTCAGCAGAAAATGACCCTTAAAAACACAATTCTGAAATCGCGGGAAAAAACAATCTGATGATGCGAGTCATTTATGTCCATAGAGTAGGTGTGATTGGCTGAAAACAGTATAAAACCAAAAAGGTGTCAGTAGTAGACATGATGCTCCTGGGAGGAATGTCGTTGTTCTGGATGAGCATTTAAACAGATGAACCAGAGGATATAGTGACGTGACTTCATCTCAACACGTACGTATAACCTGTCTGCTCAGGTTTCCTGTATATAGGTATTTATATCCACCAACACATGAAAACAGCAATGACTCTACAAGGCTGCAGCTTGAGGAGGCGAACAGATAGAAGTGACGGGGTCACAAAGGAGAAATGTACATAAGGATGTAATCTGGGCAAAAACAATCAATCACAAAACAATAACAGTCAAAAGATAAAGTAAGAAATTGGTGTTTGAAATCAAAATAAATAATAAAATCCTTGATTGTCGCAGGGATGACTTTCCATTTATCGCCTTCACTCAGTGTTTCGTAGCGTGGGTGGTGTGAAACCAGCACAGACTCTGAATGTGTTGGAGGGCTGTACAAATAAACTTGACATTAAGTTGCAGAAATCTTGTTCAAGAAATAAAGAGAACGGAGGAGGACACAAAGAGAGCAGAGCTGGTGGACAAGAAAGGATGCAACAACAAATGACCAGGAGGTAGTTGTGGGGTGATTAGGGAAAGTGAAGGATGGTTGGAAAAGACTATGTGACAGGTGGGTAGATGAGGAGGGAGAAGCAGGTGGAGGGGCATAAAATGAGGGGAAAGGAAAAGACATTTTAAGTGACAGCAGACAGGCAGGCAGGTAAAGGAAGATTTGGGAAAGACCTACCAGGGTCTGTTGGTATCTCAGAGCCTTCCTTTGCGACGCATCTGCAGCCATTGACACGCTGTCACTGATCCAAAAATAACCTCGCTGGACACCCCAGCATTTCCAATGGCTTGGACAACACCATACACACACACTCTCTCTCTCTCTCTTTTATATATGCACACTTTACACCAGGTCAAATAAACACACAAACATCTTCTAAAGTTTCTCACTCTCCTATAAACTCATTCTCAAACACACTGGTTACATAAAGAAAATCAATTCCTGAACGCACTCTTCTCCAGATGATCCAGAGGCTGCCAGCCATCCAGCTCCACTGCAGACCTGACGGACGCGTGGACAGAAATCAGGCAGAGCAAAGCCATCTGATGAGGCAGTGAAGGACGTAGCACTTTCCTTTATTAGAACTGCAGACACCTAATAACACACACACACACACACACACACACATCTTGTTGCCCTTAGCAGCACCCTCCCTGCCAGCCGGCCATTAGGTCTGTGTGTTTGGATGGACTGTTCCTGTTTGGACAGGGGGTGGTGGTGGTGGTGATGGGGGTTGGAAGGGCACCCCCCATAGGGCTGCCCCTGCAACGTGAGCAGGAAGGCAATCCCCATAACACTCACATGCTACGGCAGTCCTCCCTTAGGGAAAAATAAATAAATAAATCACCCAGAATGCACCCTCTCATGGTAAAAGACACCCCCCCCAAAAGAAATACTTGTACGACCCACTGTAGAGCACAGTAAAGTGATCTTCATATTGCTTAACCTCTCAGATATCTAGAGGAGCGACTACAGGAAGGGAGCTAAGCGTATATGTGCTGCACATTATTCACTAAAAGCTGAAAAGCTCACAGGCCTTCAGGCCCTGCTATGCACCCAGAAAGACAACATCCCACTCAGACAAGTTAATCTAAACGTGTCTAACTCGTCCTCTGGTTCCTCCTCTCAGGCTGATGAGACAGGGCGGCCATTATGACAACCACAAAGACACACACAGATCCCCCTTAACCCCACCCTGCTTTGAGGTCCACACGCCAGCGCATAACAGCCTAATCTCACAGCTACACCGGAGGCCAGAGAGAAATGTGTTACTCTGACCGGCAGCGTGTGTATGTATGTGCGTCAAGGGAGAATGACTGGACAGCTGGCCGGGCGTCTATCTAATACACTAAGAACATTATCACTGGGCGGCGGGCAGTGTGAGCGATACATACGTCCCAGTCACAGCACGGAGAGACCTGAGCGCAGCGTAATAGTGGGGAGCCAGTTATACTATACCTGAGAACGGAGAGGACAGCCTGTACGCCGGGAACAACACACACAAACACAGCAACAAGGAGGATCAAATAAAGTGGAGCATGCGCAGGAGTGGCCCCGGTGAACATTCACGGTGCAGGATTCAGCTTAAACCAGACATATGCAGACACACTCATATGCACATGCAGCTGTAAGAAAAAAAACAAAAACGTTTGTCTTGTTTTAAAACCACAGCCTGTTTATTGTATAGAACATTTGGCAGTCACTGGAAATAAAATCTCTCCCGGCCCCCCACACTGCACCTCAGCAGAGCTTGGCAGCAAATATCAAAACACCCTGCAGGAGAGTTACCCTTTTATACCATGCTTTTCTTTTTTAAATTGTATTTCCTACTTACAAAAACCAAATAAGTGGAGTGAGCACATTCCAGACCAGGGTAAACTCTACCATTAGCGCCTCACACAGCTTAAAAGCATCTTTGTTTAGAGATGGTTAGCAATCAATACTGTTTCAACCATATGTTCTGTTTTCTTCACTACAACACTGTTGTAACTACACACACTTCGCCTGCTCAGAGCTTTTCTGGGAAACATCAGGGTTCACACAGTCTTGAGTAATTGATTTCTCTGTGTGTGTGTGAGTGGGGGGGGCACAGGCGGCTGTAGAAAACTGCATATTGTTTATGGAAGACATAAGAAATACATGTTTTATCCTTACTGTTCCAGATACAGTAAAAACACTGTAAGGCGACTAACAAAACCGGCAGCTCCCACAGAGGGAGAAACACTATTAAGAGTCAGAGTTAGCATAAAGGTCAGAGTTCATACTGTAGGTGTATGACCCCACAAGTAGCACCACATTCCCCTGGCAGCCCACCACCACAACAGGGACAGATATACAGTAACACAGCTGATATGAAGTGAAATTTACAGTTAGTGCCTTCATAAAATGTAAGATTTTCCTGATTGAACGTTCCGCAAACAAAAGCAAAAAAAGAAATGACTGAAACACTTCTTGTTTTGAAGCTGCCGTGTAGGTGTTTTTCTTCTTCATGAGGGAAACTATGTGAGAAAGAAAAGTGAACTTCTCTAATAAGAGCGGGTCAAAACCTGCTGCAAAGATTTTACAGTTTAATCATCACTGTAGCTGGCTATAACGAAAATAAAAGCTGTCTGAAATCATGACAGTAAAGATCATTTTGAACTGCAGGAGATATGAATAAAATTGATGAAAGACAGATGATGAAATGCTTTTGTCTGTGCTGTGCTGCCCCCTGCCTGTCACTATACTAAAAACAAGAAATGGTCATAACATATAACAAACATTATATACAAATAAAGAGAATGGGCTTTAAAAAAATCCTTATAAAAACAATTTCATACAAAATAAAGCCACAAAAATAGATCTGTGTACAAAATACATTTTAAAAAGAGAGTGGAACCTCAAAGTAGCTGTGCAGTAAGAAAACAAAAAAATACATTGTCTTTGGCTAAAAAGGATTAACATCTAAACCCTCTAACTGGCATTGACACAGATACACGAGTAAGTTGTATGCTAATACATTGCCCATTACATACATAAGGTAAGATTAACATAAGCTTGCTCCTTTTTCCTTTCCAAGATTTGTGAGAGTCTGTGGGTTTGAGGAGACAGTATTTACACAGAAAATATGAATGAATAAATCCTCTGTTTGGATATGAAGTTGTAACGGGAATGTGTGAGTGTGTGGCAGTAATTGGCGTGGAATTAACAGCTGTGTGCCCTTATTGAGAGGTTTCAATGCAAGGAATGGTCTATGTGTGTTAATCTGTGTATGTGCATATTTGCATATCAATACTGAGGCTGGTACTTGGGGAAAAGGTAGAGGTCTTTGCACAATGAGCTGGTGAACTCAGACATCTCTTTGCAGCGATGGTGGGCGGTGCCAGGAGCGTAACCCTCCCGCTCCTTAATACGCCCGTTGACCTGGAGACAGAAAAATAAACACAGGAAGTTACAGTTATGTCTTACAGAAGTTAACTAAATAAAAAAAGCATATTTTACACTGTGAATGCCGTATATGAAAGTATAGGACATGTATGTTCACCTGAACCATGATGTCTGCAAGGTGTGTGTCTCTGGCATGGAGGCGGAGTGTTGTGTTAAGTTCCTGGATAAACCAGGATCCTCTCTTGGTGTTCCGCATGGCTGCTGTACCTGGAGGAGGAAGATATCAAACAATAAAGGCTTAATTACACCGAGATGAGATGCAGGGAGACAGAGCTATGGTGGTGTCAGAAACTATAAGTCATAAAACAATGTTAACATCTAAAACTGTGACAACTGCAGTGGAAAAGTAATCTCAGCTCATTCAGACGGAATGGGTGAAGGCAGAGCTCAAAGGAAACCTAATCAACCAATACAATGTTAACCCCCGTCACCGTCTTAAGAGTACCCCACTGATTAAACATTGCACTCCTATAACATTGTTGGACTCAAGATGGACAGTAAAAAAAAAACGATGCAGCAGAACCAGAGACCATGTTTATTTATTCTACACATTCTTCTTCCTGTCATACACCTGCAATACAACTTTAACTGCCAACAGGTCGGTTGGAGATTCAGCTGTGTTATGCTAGCCAATGCAGCCTCGAGTCGCTGGGCATGACGAGGTGCTGCTCACCTCACTCTTTTCTTCTCTGTGTACTGAGGATGTCTGCAGAACACCATGTAACTGGAGCAGACTTTTATCAGTGATGTCTAACTTTTTCTTTGAACTGTGAGCGCGTATAACTCAGCTGAAACCTCCTTAAAAGACATATTCAATGCTACAAAGTTCTGCGGACATTAGCTAACATCAAGGTTAATCAGACTTCGCGCAGCTCCCTGTGTACCCACAATGTTTTATACAACTGTTGTCACATATACAGTAGAACTCCTGAACACCTGTAAACAGACTTTGATGTGTAAAATCAGTGGAGTTCTCCTTTAAAGCCACCAATATGATTCATATTGGTTTTGTTGTGGTTAGTTCTTGTGCAGGTTACATGCATTACTGGTAGAAAACCAGGGCACATTAAGCCACAGTTGGGTACAGGTGCAGGACAAAATCAGCCAGGAAAAAAAACAGGTAGTCCACCAACCAATTTATTTTTGCTGGCTGAAATGTTGCTACTTCTCTACAACCTCTATCTTTTCATTACATGGATTACTGCACATCTCTACTGTCTCATTTTTCCCACAAATTACCATTTTCTGTATCTTTTACACTAACATACATACACACAACCACCCCAGAATAACAAAAGGGACAAACTTACAAATTCTCTGACCTTTGAGCGATGCAAAGCCACAGATCATGTCAGACCGCTGGGGCAGTTTAATCCTAGGCCTACCCATGTCCCCTCTCTGTCTGGAGTTTGCATCTCCCTGTCCTTCCCTCCCAGCGTCCCGCTGTTCACAGCTTGGTGAGCAGGTCCTTGCTGGCCCATCTATCTGCTCCACTCCACAGTCCATCTCCTCTGGAAAACAGGACAGTTTCAAGTTAACCTCAAACATCCAACAGTCTTCTTAATATCTGGTGCAAAACCCAAGTCTTGAGATGCCTTTTCTCTTACTATAAACAACAGTAAGACAGCAGTATTAAAAATACTGAGTGGGTACTGTTTTGTTTTTTTCTGTCTCAGACTTGACTAGGACCCGTCTTGGACTCGATTTAAGGGGTCTTGGCTGCAACTCAGTGGCAAGTTTTGATAAATCAAAAATCTAAATAATAAATTCTATATCCAATTATAGGTTTTGACTGAAGCTATTTGCAGAGTCAGTGGCCAACCACATCTAAAGGCCTTTCAGCAGCACACCTGTGGTGGTCTCTGTGGTGGGGCGAGGGAGTGTGTGACAGTAATTAGGATTGCTCCTGAGGGGTCTGAAGGTTTGTCAGGGGCGTCATCAGCCATGTAGCGAGACCATAACCTCCATCACAGAGACACAGTAATTAGCTGGGAGCCTGGTTAAGTCACAGATTAATGACATGTTTATGGACTATTATTGCACTACTATTGTGTTACGTTTTATTCAAGTCTACAACAGAACACTGACATATGACAGATTATGACACCATCCACAGCATCTGGAGCTGTGTGGCTGATGGGAAGCTGTGAAACTGTCACCCAGGTTACCTGTCCCAGTGGCCAGGAAGGTGACAGCAGACAACACCTGGACATGTGGAGAGACAGGCTGGCATCTGTCTTTTCTCTTACAGTAAAAGGTCTTATTATGCTGCAGGGATCCAACCGATTTAACACAGGCAGCCTTAACACATGCTGTAAGCCATTTTAACAACAATAATATATTTGCACATTTATATTTGTGTATTATGATCCCTTATGCGTCTGCTCCAGTAACCCTTCGACAAGGAGGAACCCAAGAGACAAGGTCTTCACCATCTCAGCTGGCTTTTTCACATTGCTGTGGCTGTACTCTGAGATCCTCCTGGACATCTAAACTCCTCACTTTGTGGGTGATCTCAGGTGAGCCCAAACACCCAGTAAAAGAAACTTATCTTGCATTCACGATGATGTCACCACCAAAAGCTTGTGACTATAAGTGATGTATCAATATATATATTTACATACATGGCTATTATGAGTAGTCTACATAGGTTAGATATATATAGGAAGGCTAAAAGGTAAAATGAATGATGATAGACAAGCGTACAGAATAAGACAGAGAGCCTTACCTCCTCTGCAGGCCTGGATGAAAAACATTTTGGGCTTGTTCTGTAGCAGGGGACAGTGCGCATTGTCAAAGGCCTCAAACACCCAGTCCAGCTGAAATTGACCAAGTGACACACGTTACATGTTTGAAATGGGGGTTGTATCTTTACCCTTGAATAGCATTACATACAGTACATCGTCGCAGAAAACTATCTATCAAACACACCTGCAGGAGCTGTCCGTCTGTTCCATATATAGCTCCCTCCATTCCGTGGGAGAGCAGACACACCACGCAGCTGTCCATCGTCCGGTGTTCTGGCCGTCTGCAAAAGTTCTCAATGCACGTCCTCATGCTCTACACAAAGAATAAGGAATCAGGAAAACTGCGATTAACAGAAATAGGCATGTGTCCAAGGCTGTCCACGTTTATTTTTGCAAGTTGTTTTTTTAATACTGAACATGTCGGCAAGGAAATCATGTGGTTACATAGATCATCCATGCTTTGCAATGTGTCCTCTCAAAGTGTCTTTGAGCGAGACAATGACACCCAACATGCTTACTCAAGTTTCTTAGAATAAGCTAAATGACTAAAAGTGTGTTTGCTTTGTGATAACAATGCCACACTAAACAGCAGCGAAAATAGGAACTGAGCTAAACAAACCTGCCAAACAAATCTAACATGAGTATCTTCTCTACAAGCACTAGATAGGTGACTTTCTCAAAATAACAATAAGGCTGTTCCTCTCCCTTTTACAACTTCCCTTTTCTAACTTTGTCAACTAAATAAGACGGATGGTTTGTGTTTCAAAAATCATCCTGTAAATACATATTGAGCCTGTGTCTTTCTGTGTGTGTGTTACCTGAGCAGTGAGGTCTCTGTGGACTGTAACCAGGTAGTCCAGCTCTGTGAAGACCTTCCTGAGAACCTCATCATCCACCTCACCTCCCTTCCTAGGGTCAAGGTTGGGTGCAGCACAAGGATCAAAGGTCACGTTACTGATCACCAAAGCAAAACCACGAGGGGATGAATTCATCCTGTAAGACTGGAGTGCAGGAAGTGAGAGAGAAAGAGCAAACAAGCATGGTAAAGAAATGGAAAGGGAAAGAATGGATCAATGAGTCCAAAATAACCTCATGACAAAGCATTCACAAAAAAAAGCATGTTTCTATAAGGGCTTTAACACCTTGCTTGTATTCATTACATTACACTATTATTACTTTTACAAATCAACACAACTTACAATCACTAAATTTTAAACATCTCTGCATTTAGTGCTCTATATTGACTCATATACAGATAGGTGGTGTGACAGTGAAGGACAAATATTTCTCAAAAGGCCACAGGAAGTTACTGCAAACCTGTTGAGCTGATGCAGTGAAGAGAAGTTCTTTACCTGCTGGCAGTGAGAGAGGTAAAAGTCAGGAGTGCACGGGAGCACAGGAGTATTGATGGGACTATCTGCATCCAGACTGAACTCCATGGACTCTGCTGCACACACAAAGACACACACACACACACACACAATATTAAACTGTTAAATTAAAAGTTAAATTGCTGATGCGAAGTTATCACATCATTGTTTGCTCCTGTCGGCAGTTGTGTGACAACAAACTTTGTACTACAACACTGTGAATGAGTCACTAGTGGGGTGTGGTGCCTGCAGGTATAGACTGTAGCCAAATGCTAGAGCAGCCACACTCCTACTCTTCTCACAGTGATAAGATTATATAAGTTCACACAGACAAAACTCTCTCAAGCTACAAAAATGTTTTGTATATTCAATTACCTGTCTATTTAAACTACACAACAGATAAACCATTTGTTCCAGACACCACCCCTTGTCTCCATGGAAACAGAAAAATATTGACAACAACATTGGACACAGAGACACCTTTTTTATCCTGAATGCAGGCCACACTGTAATACCACTCACCATGTGTCCTTGCTCTCTTGGCAGTAATTCCTTCTTGGGTGGGAAGTGGAAGAGAAGAGTCGACAAACCTCTGTAATACAAAACCATGCACAAATTATTAATGACAAAACATCAGCTGCTGTACACAAACAAAAGAAGGATTTTGTTCTTTGCTGTGGCAGCAGCTGTTGCTTGTTGTAGGAGTGTAACAACTGCAATCATAACTTAACTATTAGGGAATCTGCTGCCTGCTGTCTGACTACCTCAGCAGGCCATCTGGTTGTCTAACATAAGATGGATGAGGTTTGTGATTCTCACATCTGTCTGCTTATCTCTTCCTCTTTTCTTCATCATCTGTCTCTCTGTCTTCCTGTCTTCTTCCCTGACTGGGACCAACCGTCTGAATGATGACTCTGACCGCAGGCAGCTATCTGAGGCCTTGGCTGGGCATGACGAGGTGCTGCTCACCTCACTCTTTTCTTCTCTGTGTACTGAGGATGTCTGCAGAACACCATGTAACTGGAGCAGACTTTTATCAGTGATGTCTAACTTTTTCTTTGAACTGTGAGCACATATAATTGAGCTGAAACCTCCTTAAAAGACATATTCAATGCTACAAAGTTCTGCGGACATTAGATTTTGTTCTATCTAAGTCTTGTGAAAATGTCAACAGTGACTGCAGTAACCCTTTTAGAGATTATAAGCACTCTGCTTACCTCTCTCTTATTTCCTGTTGACTGCATGACTAGTCGCCCTGCCGCTACCTCTGGCTCTTCCTCAGGTTGAATACTCTGCGAGCAGAAAACAGTCCAAGAACTGCACTAAGTCTGGTAATAATCTGTTGTGTATATTTTAGCTTTGTGTTGTGTGTGTGTTGATGTTTGATTAAATGCACACTCACCTCTACATGTGTCTCCTTGCCGTCTTTTTCTGGTGATTGTGTGAGCAGGTCGCACAGGTGCTGCTGCTCAGTTTCTCGCAGAGCTGAGCAGAAGCTGCTGAAGGCTCTGGGCCCTCGCTTTGGTAAGAGTAGTAGTAAGCGCCAGCTCCGTTTCTGAGATGTTTGCTCAGCCTAAATTAAAGAGATCAGATCAGAAATCTAAACAAACTAAACAAAACTATACATTTAATTTACTGTTCACACCACTAATATCATGACATTTTGTTTTCCAAGCATTGCCCACTGTTGACTTTCTACAGTTGAGTGTTGTGTTGAGTGTGACCAAGATCGGTCTTAACAATAAAATAGTATGCAATCAACCAGACACTTGTTGTTTAAAAGTGGCATCTCAGGTGGGATTCAGCATTGTCAGCCAGGAAGAAGCCCATGCATTTAGATGGAATAGTTTCAAAAACTGAAGGCTTTGTGTTTGGCAATCTTTTATTTAGGCCATTTTGTAACTGTACCCATTTGAGACTAAACTTCAAACTCATCCCAAATCCACCTCTTACTTTACAAGTTCTCTGAAGGGCATAACCCAGTGGATCCCAAGATATTTGGCTAGTGACCCCTTAAAATGAATCAATGTCTATTTGTGACCCCTAATCAAAAGGTTAAGTCTCTAGTATGGACATGAATGGTAAGCATCCAAAGAGTGATTTTGTTTCATTTAAAATATGTTAAAATTCCTAAAGAAGTTAAAGTATTTGGCATTTTAGAATAATAATAAAAAAGAATTAATGTAAACGTTCCCTGTAATCAATTTCTGACCCCACATATTTATCATGGGACCTCTTAGGGGCTCTGACTCCCAGGTTGGGAAACACTGGTTTAACCCATGGGCCTAAACTTGACTGTAACCTTTACCAAAGTTGCTAGCAGCCAAGCAATAACATATTGACAGCCATTTAAACAGGTGTCTATCAAGGTATAACAGTCATGCGAACTATTTTTTTGTCGTCAGTCAGACTGCTTATTATCTGAGGGTACTAAATGAAATGGGTTCACATACCATGATGCTCTCTGCCATGCTCTCGGTTAGGATGTCGTCTGCTTGTAAGGACTGAATGAGCAGCTCGTCCACCACCAGCTGCTTGCAGAGAATAGCAGAGCGTCTCCTTAGAGCCCGGCTATCCCGCTCCAGCATGCCACACTCCAACATTTTGTCCCAACAGATTGGCTATACGACAGGTAACAAGGTACATGAACCTCCATAACAATAATAAAGGAAGTTAAACCACAATATAACGAAGTGACAGGCAATGTCAACAACTCCAGCGTGTTACTACAAGACATACAGTGTGGTCTTTTTAATTTCTTCCTTCAGATAGCAACAAGACAGTATTGTTGTACCCTTCACTGTTGCCGGGCTCTCTCAATCGGACATGTCGCTGTAGTTATACATTCGTTAGCGTATCATCGCAAAATACATCATAAATACATCATGTATCAATATACATTTAAAGGTATCAAAAATAAAACCACCAACAATGCTAGCTGACCGATGCAGGTGTATACAAAGGAACGGCTAACTAAATGAGTTTGCGAAGACAGTAACTAAATGTATAGCTTTATATTATATAAACAAAACGTCACGATGCAAGAGACTGTAGTTAAATTATATTTACAGTTAAACGTTGGTGGCTAATTACCAATGCTAACTAGCTAGCTAGCTCATTTCGGAGTGCCCCCCTTTTTTCTTGCATTAAAGTGATCGACATGTAATTCCTCCCAAACCTTTTTCTTACCGTTCCTCTGTTGCTGCAACAGAACACCAAACCGTCCAGAAAACCTACAGAAAAATGTCGACGCGTTTCACACTATTTCACGCAAATTAACAACATCCAGTCCCTACTCCACAAACCAACTTCCGCGGGGTATTCACTGCTGCAATGGGAGAGGCGGGGCTACAAACTCGTTGTTTTGGGTTCTGACCAATGAGAGCAAAATATATTTTGAGTGGCGTTTTAAGTCTCCAATCACCTGGTTTCTTACAGACGCATACTACCCAAAGTGAAACTACTGTAAGAGAGAGTGTTCAAGGGCATTTTGAATTTGAATCTGTTTTCTGTAAATAAGTAGCCAATTGATAAGGAGCACTTTGAAGATAGGCACAAAAAGTTCGCAAATAGAAAACAATTTAACTCGAAGAGGATGGACTATTATTGGCTGAAAAGAAAGAAACTGAGTGGGATTCAAAATAAACTGATTTCCAAATATTATAATACACATGATCGTGGCTCAAAATCGTACTAACATTTCATTTGGAATGTAACATGACATTTTACTCAAATAGTTTACTTAAGAAACATTTTGGGGTACTCTCCAGTATTTCTATTTTATGCCCATTTATACTTTTAATTCAGAGAAATATTGTACTTTAATTCCACTATTTTACAGATATATTGTTTATTACATTGTTACAGGTTAAACTACCCAACAGAATAGAAAGGTAAAATTAGCTCCACCTCAACCATTAAAATGTTGTGTACACATTAAGGCATCAGTAATAATAATCCAATAATATATTATCATATACCCTGACAGGGACCATTCTGATATTCATTCTTTAAAAAATATATCTGTAATGTTTTTCTGTAAAAACGCATGTGATTTTTTAAAACGTTTATTTTATATGTGTGAAATTAACATGTGAAATTACCAAAAACAAGTATCCTCCAACCATATAAATACTGATGAAATTATAGGAAATGGAAACAAAATGAAAACCAAATTGGAGCAGGGAGGGTCTGCTGCTGGTAGAGGAGGTTACAAAAAGGGGAATTTAGAACAAAAAACCCATAGATGGAAAGAGATAACAAACACATTAAATGCAAGCTTTATTTGTGGCATTTTTACATTGAAAGTGGTGTAAAATCTTATCAAAAATATGTTTGATTATAACAGCTTACAAGAAAACAAGAACTGGCGAGGAATACAACTTCCTAATTCTGAATTATATCCATTGCCTCATATATTATTCATCCTGATATAGTATTACACAACAACATACTCTTAACCAACTTAGAGACCTCTGGAGCTTTCTGGAGTATTTTAAGTCAAAAGCAGTGATGGAAAGTAACTAAGTACATTTAGTCAAGTATTTTGTACAATTTTGAGGTACTCATACTGTTCAGATTACGATTTCACATTAAAAACATTGGATAAGCTTGTAAAAATATGTTGCATATACTAAACCAAACTTCTCAGATGATTTCGCTTAAATATCTGTTTGAAGTTAAAAAAGGTAAAATGATCCAGTGTTTTACAAAATTTGAGCAAATATCAAAATATGAATACAAATTTGTATAGCAGAACATTGTTGTTTTTTTTTCTTCTTTTCTGCCCCATTAATCTTCTCACAGCCCTTTAGATTTATCTGGTGACCATTTAGAGGGGCCCTGTAGGTTGGGAACCACTGGACTAAACCATCTAACTGTATATAAAGTAGTTAAACTCCGCCTCAACAAACTACAACAGCAAAACACTGCTTACACTGCTTACACAAAACACTACTTACACATCTGTAATAATAATCTAATAATGTAATATATAATAAAATAACATTAATTGGGGACATTTTTCTGAAGAACAAGTACTTTTACTTTGATACTTTAAGTACTTTGTGCTGATAATGCTTAAGTAGGGTTTTAAATGTAAAAAATACTCCATTACAATTCCTTGTAATGGAGTATTTCTTACATTGTGGTATTAGCACTTTTACTTAAGTAAAGTATCCGAGTACAGCTTCCACCTCGGGTCAAAAGTTCGCAAGTAGGGTTAAAAGTGGAGCATTTTTTCTGTTATCTTTTACTCAAGTCCAAAATTCACTAGAAATTTACTAGAAATGTAATTTGCATCATGTGACACCGCCGCTCTCTGTTAGTCTCTTTCTTTCAATCTCTCTCTCTCTCTCTCTCTCTTTCTCCCTACATCCTCAGGCCTACTTCACCCTCCCCTGCTGGCTACCTCCTCACCCTCGCTGTGTGTGCTGTCAATAATTGATGATCCTTACTGACTCAAAGGGTAACAGGTCCGGGAGAAAATGTCTCACCCATTTCTTTATTTATTTACAAGTCTATCTTTAAGTTCAGTCAGTCTGAGAAACCACCAAGAGCATTTATTCAAGCTTGAGGATCGATGGCACGAAGCAGCCTGACCGTGTCCATTTTACAGTTTGTGGCAGCTGCGACACCTGTGACCATGAGTGGGTTAATGCTTTCTGTCTGGCTGACAGCAGGACAGAGGGAGGAAAGGGAAGCTTAAATGAGTGAGAGGCAGGGGGCAGAGAGGAGGAGGAGTGACAGAATGATAGAGTGAATTAATTCAACCTTAGCCAGCCCTGATTGACTCGGTAGCAAACTGGCATGTACAAACATTCACAGTGACACTAAAGCCATGGAGAGAGAAAACAGGAATGACATTTCCTTCTCCAGAAAGAGAAGTTTCACTTTTGGGGCATATGGAGGGTGAGTAAAGACACTGTATGTCTCAAATTAGGACTGGCATTTTTCACCACAAGTCAATTGAGTAGCTACATATACTGAATAAATGACATTATGTTTAGATATGAGTAATCCTGTCTATGCAAGATGATCCGTTTTCTTCTCCGAGTAGTTCTCACTTCCTTGTTTACAGCGTGGACAGATTCACATGTGGGGATGAGACGAGGTGAGGTTTTATTTTCCATTTCATTGCAGCTGTTTTTAGCTTTATTGTGCAAAGTAAGAACTGACTACAGTGATGTGAAGTGAAGTGATGAATTGTGCTGTCTTCTTGTGTAAATGAACCTGTTGCTACAGACCTGACTCTGCAGAGGAAAACATACTGAACATCCTGGACTCTCCCGCCAGTGAGAGCAAGCCTTTCTTACCTGCCAGCAGCAACCAGAGGGTGATATCATTATCATGTCCAGCATGCACCTTCCCCTCTTATTTTAATTAAATATACTTAATGTATTTCCATGTCCTGCCAAGTTTCCATTCGCAACTGAAGTGTTTGTCATGTTCCTCTTCCTCCCCATGTTTCTCCTTCCCTTTCTCTCCATCTGCGTTTCTGTCTGCTGCCTGTTGTTCATATCAGGACGCCGAGCTGTTTGAAATCATTGAAAAGCTGCAGGTGAGTTACAGTGCCATTGATCTTCTGTAGTGTGTGTTCAGTGGTGTCTGTGCAGCAGAAGTTTCTTATCATCAATACTCCCCTTGTCAATCAGGGCAGCAGAATCGATGAGCAGCGGTGTGAATTCCCTCTCCCTCTGAAGGTTAGTCTTCAACCCGAGAATCTATATGTGGGTTTGATCCCACGTGAGTGTCAACACTGACCTTTCTATGAACGCCATGACATTTGTTTCCCCAAACAACAGAAACGACAGGCCCTCATCATCATCAGGTGCTCCTTTGTGTCTATTTTAGTCTCAGCTTTTAACGATAGGTGGAGACCTGCCGCTCATCCTCCTTTCAAAGTTGGGGGGCTACTGGATAGACCCCCCTCAGGAGAGGCTTGTAGATGTGAGTCCCACCTCGACCCACTATGGCCTCCATTCAGAGAGCTACGACATCATGGAGAGAGACGGAGAGGCCAAAATCTACCACGAGTTCTTCCGCTCACGAGTAAGTATTCTCAAGGAATGTATTATCTTTGCTGAACTGGTATTTATGTCTTATTGTCTGTTTTCCCCCCTTTAGTACCATCACTCATTCACAGCAGTGGATCCATCTTTGGGGCCTTTGGTTGTCTCTGTATGTTTGGAGGAAGAGGAGAACAAGCTGCGGGTGATCCTAAGGTTGAGATCTTTAGCCATTTTAGCCAACTATGAGACAATTTTGTATATTCCCATTTCCCAGAGCATCATGCTTTTCCTTAAAGTCCCCCTCCACTCAAAAATGTGTGTTGCTTATTTTTACTTCACATGGATGTTTGAGCTTCACTGATCAGAATGATGTTTTTGCAGAGTTGGACACCAGAAGGCTGTTTTCAAAAATGATCTGCTAAAGTGGGAACGTTTCTCTGCTCACCTCAAATCTCAGTTTAAAATGTGTACTTACAAGCATGATTTTATGACATCACAAATAGTTTAAGCCAATCATGGTCCAGTAAAGTTACAGTGAAGCTGGATAATTTTTGTGTCTAGAAGTTTTCAGTGAGGTAATTTTACTGTGGAAAAATCAGATCAGACAAAAATTATAATTCAAAGCAGAATATTTATATTTGTCTTAAAACATGTCTGGAGGAGATCTTACCATTTTCATTTGAATGTACTGTATCTGTATGTAGTAACTGTTAAATTTAAGTAATACTGCATCACAGACAATCATACAGAGATTGTGTTTCTTGTCTCACAGAATGAAAGAGTGCTCTCTGCATGGAGTTTTCTCTGTCTCTCTTTTCCCCAACATCCCATCTGCTGTTGAATTAGCAAAGGTACTGTAGTATTCATATCATTCATAGTACTTAAGTAAAAGTAGCAAGTACAGAAGTATTACCAGCAAAAAATACTTTAAGTATCATGAGTAAATGCTGGTTGAGGTAGAGCTAATTTGAACTCAAAATTTGGTACAGTACTTGATAAATGTACATGGACATAAGAGATGTCTATAAAATCTTTCATATTCTCTCTAGATGCTCTGTGACAAAGTGACTGTCTCAAAGTTTGAAGTGGTCAGCTACCTCAAGGTAATGCTCTAAAACTACCAATAACTAAAAATAATTGCCACTTATTTTAGATAAATCCTCTCAAAGCCTGTCTCCCTCTCTGTCATCCCTCAGGCTCCAGAACTCATAACTGCATTTGATGAACACAGAGTGTCTCCTAATTTCAAGTTTGGCGTTTTGTACCAAAAGGACGGGCAGGTAAAAAATTGTGCAGAAAATTCTGCATTCATAAAAATGACTGAAATATGGTACCATATCAAAACCCCTCCGTCTCTCTCTAGTTCACCGAGGAGGACATACTAAGTAACAATGAGGAAAGTGAAGAGTTTAAAGAGTTCCTTTCTATGTTGGGAGAGAAGATTCAACTGCAAGGCTTTACCGGGTAAAGTGCACTATCTTGATGTTGTTTAGTTGGACAAATAACCCGTGCAATGTGTAAAATCACGTGACTTCGTCTCCTCACTGCCTTTTTCTCAGGTTCAGAGGAGGACTGGATGTGTGTCATGGTCAGACAGGAAGTGAAGCAATCTTCACTTCCTTTCATGGGAGAGAAATCATGTTCCATGTCGCAACTAAGCTGCCTTTCACAGAGGGTGACCCACAGCAGGTCAGTTACTGTATCACTCTGAGTCTATTCTGCGCTGATAATTCACAGGAAAGTGTTTATGTGGATATTTTCAGGATTAGTTGAAAAACAAGTTTCTTGAACAGACACTGACACACTTTTTTCTTCTCTCCCCTCACAGTTACAAAGAAAAAGACACATTGGTAATGACATTGTAGCTTTGGTCTACCAGGAGGGCCAAACCCCTTTTCTGTCTGATGTTATCAAGTCTCACTTCCTGCACTGTTTCCTGGTGGTGCGGAGGATTCAGGGGGAGGAGGAGACAGGTGAAACTGCGTACCAGGTGAGTGAAAATAGCCGCGGTTGAATCCATCATCCCTGTCAATTAAAGTGGATCTTGTTTTTCAAAGTTAGCTGATTTATTTCTAGAGCCCAACCAAGGATTTTGAATTTTTATTAAGATATGTCATATGGCTGAAATCAGTCAGGCTCGACGTTTTTCTCCTCTTCACAGGTATGTGTCACAGCCAGAGAGGATGTTCCTCCCTTTGGTCCGGTCCTCCCGGATCCTCCCATCTTCACAGATGTAAGAAACAATACCAAAGTCAACAAGCTGTTAAATAGGCTACATCTGGAAATATAAGTCACAGCAACAGCCGAATCATTTTCAGCATCTTTTTCATTGTTGTCAGTCTACCAGTGACTAATACACTGTTATTTTAGAATCTGTCAATCCCTGTCCAGCAGCAAGCAATTTATTCGAAATTCTTCCAGCCGTTAGCAGCTTCTCCATTTCCTTTGTGCATTGCATTGTGGGGTAATTTTGTATACTTAATCATACTTTAATTTGTCACTTTCAGTGTGAACACACCATATACTCAAAACCTGCTTAGAATCAGTATGCAGTATGGAATTGGGACATGGTGCTATAATGCCTTTTTTGACTTTTGCCTGCCTGCCTCTGCCCCTTGTCTTGTTAACAAACCTTGCTTTAATCATCAACCCACTAAACTTATTACTCAACCTGTCCTTCCTGTGAGAATCTGAGTCCACACCTTGCTTACCTGAATCACTACAGATCAATTATTGAGATGCTTCACAAGTCTTGGTTTCCTCTGTCCTGTCTTTCAGCGTTCCCTGCTGAGAGAATTCCTTCTGACCAAACTCATCAATGCAGAGATTTCCTGCTATAAGGCGCAACGATTCAGCAGACTAGAGGTAGAGAGGGAAAAATGTTTTGTATTTATACTATTTATTGGTGAATATCAAAGCTTGTTCTCTGATTTCTCTCTGCCATGTGTGCTGTCCTGTCCCTCCTCTCTTACGAAGCTCCGCACTCGTTCGTCGCTCCTAGAGAGCTTGCAGGTCGAACTCTCCACTCGTTCCCAGTTCATGATGGGGGATCCATCACTGTCTGCTCTCCCATCTTCTGAGGGTGTACGGGGGGCATCCGAGGGGAGTGGAGGATTCATTGAAAACTTTAAGGTAAATGTTGGCCTCCCTTGCCTTTCAAGTTTCAGAAACTCTCTCATACTTGACTTCACCATTTGTCTTCTGAATCTCTGTCATCAGAGAGCCATAAGAGTGCGGAGCCACTCTTTTGAGACTCTTGGAGTACCCAGGAAGATTGGTGGCAGTCCATCACAGAAACCTAAGGTACAAATTCACAATGTGTTTGGCTGAATAAATACTTGCTGAAAGGTTTCAGCTAATATTGTTTTTTAACTTCCTTTACAGACAGAGAAAGATGGAGAGAGGTAAGACTTATGAAAACAGGTCTTTTGCATGATTTGAGTTAGCAATACAGATAACTGATTTCTCTGCTTTTCAGTGACAAATCTCCAGGAACTCTGCCTGCTCTCTCCGACAGTTTGGGGCCAGCTGAACTCAAAGATCAAGCAAGTCCTCAAGAAGAGACATAAGGAAATACTAACTTGAAGATTTTAGACGTTAATGTACTTAACATCACTAGCCTATATGGTTACTTCTTTATTATCCTGGTGGATGGCTTATATGTAAATAGAGTGTAAAAGTAAATAGTATTTCTGAGAATGTAGTTATTTTACTGTCATAGCAGTGATATTCTACATTAAAAAGCTTTACATTGTATTTCAGTGAAATGAAAGGCTCAGATGTTTACACTTGCGAGTTTATATTGTCAATAAAAAGGTTTTACGCCAATGAGGGATGTAAAGAGAGGAAATGGGGAGGAGACAGAGGACACAATATGCAGAAAATGAAGAATGATGATTGTTTAAAAGATTGGTTTACAGTAAAACATGATTATTAGAAAAAGGATAGGCCTGTTCAATTTTCAATACAGCTCCACAGTTCCATTATTGGCAATACTTTCCTTTATTATTTATATGATGCCATGCATGGATGTAAATCTGTTGCAGACATTAAAGGAGAAAAAGTTCCACTAAAAGAAAGAGGAAGACATCCGTACAAAATACAAAAGCATTGTTGGTACTGGAAGAATACAGGGCAGAAACCTGAAAGAAGGTGCCTGGTCTGAAGTTAGTACATACAGGACTCTATCAAACACTTCATAAAATAGGTAGACACACAACTGGAGTATAAATACATTGTAATCAGCCAGAAACAGATCAGCATGTGTTACTGTAATGAATGATGATTCTATGATGAGGAGTGAAGGAGACTAGCAGTAGAGGAAGAAGTATTTAGATCTTTTACGTATGTAAAAATACTTCAAGTAAAAGTCTGCATTAAAAAATTTACAAAAGTAAAAGTAAAAAAGTATTATCAGCAAAATGTACTATATGACATAATTGGAATATTATTAGTGATGCTGTAATGTGTAAGCTGCATTTTAGTTTTTATGTGTAAAATCTTAATCTGCAAAGTAACTAGTAACTATAGCTGTAAAATAAATGTAGTGAAATATTCTAAATAAATATTAATAATAATAAAGTGAAATATTTTCCTTTGAATGTGGCGTAGAAGCATAAAGTAGAAGTACCTCAAAATTGTACTTAATTCTATTGGATGCATCTTTGAAAATATATTGTCATTTAATTATCTACTTCTCTTTTAAAATTTGAATGTATTACATTTTTTGTTATTAGTGCAATGGGATATAGTACAAAAAAGGTGAAAAATTAGACAGACATTGGTGTAACAAAATATACAGACAATAACACAAAACAGTAAGACATAACAAAGGGAGGTTATGATTTGAATTTATTACACATTTTTTAGTTTAGTTTTTGTTAGTGGGAGAACTACGTATAGATATTTCATATTTGTATGTTTTTCAGGTGCATGTATGAAAGTGTGTTGTGTATTCAGACATGCACAAGTGTGACCAGAGGATGTGCGAGGAGGAGGAGAGAGAAGAAGAGGGGAACTTTTAATAATAATATTAAATATTTATAATAAAGAAGTAAATAAATAAATACATATATATTCAAAAATACATATATTTAATTATCTACTTAAAAGAAACAAGTTTATTAGAGAAAATGTAGTCGTTGTCTACCGCTAATGTACGGCTCCACACTCCAGTCCAGTAGGTGGCGGTAATGTCGCTGTCTTGCCAACCGCCATTAATTCATAGAAGAAGAAGACGGAGGAGTAGTAAAAGAAGAAGAAGAAGAAGAAGAAGAAGAAGAAGAAGAAGAAGAAAAAAAAAATAATAATAATAATAATAAGAAGAAGAAGAAGAAGAAGAAGGTAATAAATTTACACCAGAGTTGCAGTTGTTCCAGAGGAGGGCAGTAATGTAGCGGTGTGTTAAAATAAATAATCCGGGCGGTCAGACATTGTTACTTAGCATATCCGTGTTGTTTGCAGCTCTAGCTAACTGTAGCTAATTTAAAGCTGCTTCTAATTCAACAAATCGTAACAACGCTTCTAGCTAATTCTGCGCTGATAAATCTGTTAAAACCAACAAAGGTGATTTCTGTTTACATGTTTTACTGTTTTGTTGTGCAATGATTTGACTAATCATTACATCGAGCAGTCCTGGGTCAGGTTAGCTGAACTTTGACACACTGAGCAGTGCACTGACTGCTTGCTAGTAAAGGAGGCGCTTTCTGGGTTATTCGCACAGTTAACTTTACATTTAATTTAAACAAAGTGTTTCTGCAAACAAATGTTAAGAGCCACTGACCCTGCAGACCCGAAGATGACATCCAAGAAAGTGGTCGAGTTGTTCTACGATGTAGTTTCTCCGTACTCTTGGCTTGGCTTTGAGGTTTGTTTCTTTTTCATGTCAGCTCCAATAACAAAACCACAGACTTGGTTAAAAATGAAGCTTTACACTGGTCTTTTGTGTTTACAGGTCATGTGTCGCTACAGACACGTGTGGAATATAGATCTCAAACTGCGCCCTGCACTTCTGGGTGGCATCATGCAAGGATCAGGTAAATAAAACAGTGGTGGAAAGTAACTAAGTACATTTACTCAACTACAATTTGAAGGTACTTGTACTTTACTTAAGTATTTACATTTTCTGCTACTTTATACTTCGACTCCACTACAATTTATAGGCAAATATCGTACTTTTCACTCCACCACATTTAACCTCTTTGCTAACTTTACTTTGCAGATTTAGATTAATAATGCAAAATATAATCAACTAATAAAATATGATGTATGAGTAAAGGTTAAGATAAGATAAGGGGAGGAGATTCACAAGCTACCCAGCAGCAGTGTATAAAGTCATTAAAATTGGCCCCACATTAAAGTAATGTACACATTTATGCATCAATAATTATAATCCAATAATGTATATTATTCTGAAATGGGCCAGAAAGACTTTTGGTATTTTAAGTATATTTTAATGCTAATACTTTTGTACTTTTACTTAAATAGAATTTTGAATGCACTTTTAACAAAAAGTAGTAGTATTGCTACTTTTTCTTAGGTAAAAGGTCTGAATACTTCTTCCAATATTTGGCACCTGTAAACTATTGCAGGGCATGTTGCATGTTCATATCCGTGTGGACACTGTTAGTACTGTTTATATATTTCATATAATATTTATCTTTCATGACAGGCAACAAGCCTCCTGGTCTGGTTCCAAACAAATTCCTATACATGACCAAGGATCTGAACCGCTTGGCAGAGTATTTCAATGTTCCCTTGCAGGCTCCAGCTGACCCCTTTGAGGCCATGTTCCAAAAAGGTACATACAAGCAGGATCTGATGGGATCAGTATTGTAACATGTATTGATTAGACCATGGCCGGATTAACCTGCTGGAGGGCTAAAATGAGCTGCTGGGCCCCTATTAACTCCCATTCTTCCCCCTCTCTACGCATTGTGTACATTTTCCTAGCTCCTGGTTTGCTGTGTGGTTATTTCACTAAACACACATTTATTTAGGAATAGCTCTGTTTTGATCTCTGAAATATCTGGCTCTTTAGAGGCTAAACGCTCCACTTTGTTCAACAGCTGACTAATTTTGTCTGCAGTGGTGGTGAGCAGGTCGTGTAAAGTCGGTTTATCAGAGCTTTCTGTCTGAAAACAGTTCCCTGCTGTGGCTGAAATACAGGTTGATGAGAGTGAACCAAACGGTGAAGCCGTGGGCCGTAAACCCAAAACAATGAGCTGAAAGATGCTAACCCATTGTAACATGAAAATATTGATTAGTGCAGCTGTAAGGCTCCTATCATAAAACAAGGGATACGGAATCGATCAAGGGATTATGCTGCTGAGAATGTAAGTGACACTGACACAAAATTATTGATAATGTGGAAAGAAGATGTGTTTTTTTTTATATGGCTATTTTTCATTTTTATTTATTTGTTCTCAGCAGTTTGTATCTATATTTACTTTTTTATGTTATGATTATGCTGACAACGCTCAATTGAAATAAAACAAAAACAAATGATTGCCACATAGTGAACCTGGGGCTTTTGGGTGTCCCTGGGCCTCTGGGTCTGGGGGTAGTTGCCCACTTTGCTCATAATTCAGCCTTGCACAGGACAGTGGAGGAACTACTTCTTTATTGAGCAAAGCTAATAATGCAGCGAGTTTCAGGTCTTCTGTTTTTTTTTCTTCTCCTAGGCTCCTTGTCTGCAATGCGATTTGTGGCAGCAGTTCAAGAGAGGGACAAGGGTGGAGACAGGCAGGTGGAGCGGGTATCCCGGGAGCTGTGGAAAAGGATCTGGAGTGAGGACAAAGACATCACTGAACCTGCATCATTGTCTGAGGTACCAACTCATCCAGCCTGGTTGTGTTTGAGCAGATTAAGAAGCACACTTCATAGTTTGTCACATTATTATTATTTTTATTTTTATTTTTTTTTGCAGGCAGCGATGAAAGCAGGATTGTCTGACAGCGAGATTAAAGAAGTTTTGGAGCTGTACACCTCAAAGGAGATCAAAGACAAGCTGAAAAGTGCAACACAGAAGGCACTTGATTATGGGGTCAGTTGTGTCCTTCAGTTCTCCTTGTAGATTCAAGAAAGAGAGACAAGACATCAGAATGTAATGAACGAAATCTCTCCCCAGGCATTTGGCTTCCCCCTACTGGTGTGTCATGTAAATGGAAAGCCAGAGATATATTTTGGATCTGACAGATTTGAGCTCATGGCCCACTGCATTGGTGAGAAAACTACTGTGCTGTGCATCATTCACAAACACACATAATGTAAAAGTAACAATAAAATGATTAAAATGACACTTTACATAGCCTTAATCTGTACCCTTGATGAGTGCATTATATACATGTCTACAATGTAAATATACTGTTATTGACACACTGGGGACATACACAACACAAACATTTGACAATATTACAAACTGTGTTGCGGCTTCTTTGTCTTTTGTTTCTGTGGTTTGTGCAAAGTTCAGCATCTCATTAGCAATTCAAGCTGAAGCTGTCTTGCGAGTCGCGCCAAATCTCATTTTGTTCTCTGTTTCAGGGGAGAAGTGGTTGGGACCTCAGCCTGACAAATCAGCTGCCAAACTGTGAGAGAAAAAGCTGCCTGGTGTGCTCACAGAGTTTTGAATTTGCATCTCATTTTTAGTGATGTCTTTGATTTTCCCTAATTCTTCAAATTTCATATTTTCTACGCTGTGCCTTCTGAAACCTAGCAGTGTATTTCCAATAGACCTTAATAACAAATAGTGTAAATAATGTAACATACCATTGTACCCTTTATGTGCTTATTAAAAGGAACACTGACAACTTGCAGATAATAAAGCTGGTTATCTTTTCTATTGAAACAGAAAGGCATGAAAAGAATGCAAACACGTAATGTTATATTTTTAGCCATGCTAATGGCGTGGCTCTGTGGATGGTGGGACGGTCAGTCCACAATGAAATATCTCAAAAATTACGACATTCATGATCACAACAGGATGAATCCTAATGACTTTTGTGATCCCCTGACTGTTCCTCTAGCTCCACCTTGAGGTTGAGATTTATCGTTTTGAGTAGAATGTATCCGTAACTACTGGACGGATAGCTAAGACATTTAGTGCAGACATTCAGGTTCCCCTCAGGATGAATTGTAATACCTGGTTATCCTTGAACTTTTCATCTAGTGCTGTAAAAAGCTCAAACTTTCACTGACTTTTGATTATGACTTAAACATACTAAGCTAATGACATTCCCATCATCCTCAGCTGTACTTTGTTGCTAATTGCTGATTAGCGAATGCTTACAAGCTAAACCAAGATGGTGAACATGGTAAACATTACACCTGCTGCACACCTTCGTTCCACATACAGTATTGTACAGTACAGTACTGTATTTATAGGAGAGGAGTTACTTCTTATTTCACTTAATATTATTCATTTGTGTCCAAGAAAAGTCAGCTATATGTCATAATAATGCAGTATTGGTAAGTTCTTAGCATTTCCACCTAAGAGACATTTCACCTTTAAACTGCTCAGATGGTTTCTTTTAAATAAGTGTTTGAGGCTCAAATAAGTAAAATGATTATATATTTTACAAAAAAAGCAAAGATTAGGGAAAAGTACAAAAAATGAATTGAAATTTGTGTAGCAGAACTTTGTTTTTTTAATTTCCTCTCCCATTAATCATCGTACTCTGATTGATCTTGTGACTGTTTGGAGGGGCTCAACCCCTAAGCATTATTAACAACCTAATAATGTAATATATAATAATTTTACTTTTGATAAAAGTTCTCTTTTACTCTTCTAGGATTTTTAATGCAGGACATTTACTTAATTGAGTAATTTTACATTGTTGTATTGATACTTTTGCTTAAGTAAAGGATTTGAGTACTTCTTCCACCACTGTAATAATGCATTATCTTTACTGACTGTGCACTATTTATATATTTTTCAAGATGTGGGAATATTTATCTACGTTTAATGCCTTTACCCAGAAAGAAATGCAGTTTTTTATTGCTGAGTAAATACTCCAGAGACTGCAAAGCTTGTAATACGAGTTACCGTGTAATGAAGGCAAAATATGCTTAACAAAAGGCTGAGGACTAAAAATGACGAGGAGCTGCAGGACCAGTTTACCTAAACAAAGAGGAGAAAGGCAGGGCCAGAGGTAGCTGACATATGTCGACCTCAGAGAAAAGAGCTAATTATTGAATGTGGTAGAGCAAACTCTCAGAGAGGTTGGGCAAGACTGTGATATCAGTGTGATGCATCACCTCTGAGAAGGAGAGAGACACAAAAGAGGAAGAAGGTAGAGGTAAATAGGAGAGAAGAGGGATACGGTGCAGGTAAGGAGGGTGGAGTTAAGAAAACACTGAAGGTGGACAAACACAGAGCAGCGCATTGATCCCTTGAACACGACAAATCACCTGAGAGAAACAAAACAATGACGATCTGAAAAGCAAAGCTGAACCCGGACTCCACATTCAGCTGGGAGGATGTATGAAAAGTACCTGACTGTGTGAAGGAGGAAAACATGAGCCTGAAATAACAGGATCAAACATTTTCTTTTGGGATATAAGACACAGCTGAAGGAGCTGAGGTAAGGATTTTATACACTACATGTCTTTTCTATTACACTGTTTTTTTAAGTTATGTAATGTATTGTTAATGTGGCTCTGAGGCAGAGTGACTTATGTTTATAGTAGTAATGTTTATTCATGATATTGATCTAATAGAAGCTTTAATTGTGCATCTCACTGTGGGTCTTTCTGTGATGATTATGACTTTTTTTTTCTTTTTTCGGTTGAATGAGCAGGTGCTGTTTTGCCATTTATGTTTGCCCTTTGGGTGTGTAGTACAACACTAAAATGTATGTGTCACAAATGCAGATGAACAGGTTTAGAGATCTTGGATGTGACATAAAAGGATGATCGTGTGGTTGCACAGTTTCTTTGTGTGGCTGCAGTGTCTTTAAAGCAGCTCTGAATTCAGATATAAAGCATAAAGATTCCTCAGTTTTGAGATTATACTTTTTTTTTTATTATGCAGCTTTGGTGAAGGTTTTGTGTTTGTGGGTTAAACTAGCTCATATAGTATTACCTCATGTTAAGATAGACCAGTGTAACAGGTCTGTGCTGTATGACCAAAGGGATCAAATTTTTGTGTTGCAAAAGAAGATGAAATAAACAAAAGTCAGTAAGCTGTCAGAGTTTCCACTCTGATTTCCAGTCATCAGTTGCAGGGAGAAACACTTCGGCATGCCGCAGAGACAGTGATACAACATCTGAATTTCCTGGTCTCAGTTACACGTTCGCTCAGACACCTTCTTATACCGGATACCTGTAAGAGTCATGTTACGAAGTCATGATACAAAATGGGTTTCAGGACTACCACTTACGTTATCTGTTGTTTTTACTCATCTACATCTATTTGTTTACCCACAACAAAGACATAAATGCTTTTTGTAAATAGAAAATATGCTGAAGCTTTTATATAACAACTGTAAGCATGTGGGAAATATTAGAAACCAATTCAATATAAAGTCTGACTGTGTGAACGGTGTATGAGGACAAAAGTAAATAAAACATTCTCAGCAGCATTTCTTTAAACTCATCTCTTTTTACATTCGACAGGATGTCTTCATTATCAGAAGCAGACTTCCACTGCAAGCAAGGAGATGCTATCTGTGGTGAGTTTTATGAGCAGAGATAAAACTTGAAGATTTTGGCCATTAGAGGCCTTGTCACTTAAGTTGACAGATGAACAGATGACATACCATGACAGACTACAGACAAACACGTCTGCCACTTTGAGATCACTGAATCTCATACTTGCTGAGTGATTATTTAGAAAGACTGTGTCTGTTCCTGTTTGCAGATATCCGAGTGTATGAGCAGGAGGTGATCATTGTGCCCGTCTTTCTGCTGGCCAGCTTCCTGGTCACTCTGATCTTCATTTTGCTGCTGCGCTTTTGTCCAGAGAAAGTCGATCGCATCCGTCCACAGGCCTCAAAGTCGGCCACCAGGAGAGTGCTGCATGGCATTGATGGTAGGACGCAGTCTGACACAAATGTACAAATCTTTAGTGATAATCACTCAAATATTATTATAGAACAAAAAAAAAATATTGTTTCACTTATTTCACTTACAAATACAGCAGAAAAATGTGAGAAATTGAACTATATTAGTCTATTTACATATAAAGTGATTTTTATCACAATGTGTTGTTATTATTATATATTATATAATATTATATTGTGATTATTGTTATTTATGCTTGTAAATAACTGACAATATCAATAATTCACAGTTTTAAAAATTTCTTCCCATAAAATGTTCATGCAGACATAAGTGCAATAGTGTGTGAAAGCCCCACATCAGCACTTTCAACTGGTTTTCTCAGTTATGTTTCTATAAATAAAACATGCTCAGACAGTGATGAATTCACAGTGTAATAGACTCCAGAGGGGTAAATATGTACAGTTGACTAAAACTGCACGCAAATTTTAATTGTTATTCTCCTTTTTGCTGCCTTTTTTAAACCACCATACAACTTATCCATATTCTTGGAATGTTTTACTTGCAAGCAGATGACAGGTGACAAGTTTTAGAGTTTTAGCATCCACTGTGTAACATAATTGCCCCCCATGGGATCAATAAGCGCTCTATCTATCTAAGTTTCAGTTTTTTAAAGCACTACAAAAAGATAAGAAGTTTTATTTTCCTATTCTCATGTAAATCCTTGCACTTATCTCAAATGATAATTATTCTCCCTCTCTGTCTCTACCTTAACTCTCTGTCCATAGCTCCGCCAAGTATCAATGTCATGGAGCATGAAAGCATCGCTCTGGACATGCCTAATTCCTACTCCACCTTCCACCCCCCGAACACTTACCCTTCCAAGAACCTCTCCATGCCGGTGGTCACACCCGCTCTCCTGCCCAGCCCCCCACCGCAGCCCTTTATGCCCAGTTTCACCCCCATTGTCCAGCCCCGAGAGTTGCCCCGTCAGAGGCTGCCCGAGTCCTTCAACCTGGTCACCCCTCTGCCTGTTGCCTTCTCCCTGCGCTCCGACTCCTCTGTGTCCCTCTACAGGGCCCGTATGGAAAACAGGAATGTGGTTCTGCGAGTCCTAAATGGTGAGATGGTTAAACTTGTGTGTGGCTGGTGAGAAGAGCTCTTAATTGTCTCATTTGCAGGTCTTTCTCGTCTGATTTTCAGGACATGGTCTCTGTAACTGCAGTGTTCATTTTTCAATCTCACCTCCCTCTCATTCTTGCCCTTTACAGACTCTGCTGATGCCACAGAAAGACACAGCTTCCTGGGATTTGCGTCCTTCCTGTCCCAGCTGGGACCACATCCCTTCCTGCCAGAGCTTCTTGGTGTGGTCTCACTTCGAGCTCCTCTGGTTACAGTTGTGGAAGAGCTGGAGAACAGAGACCTGCTCAGTTTCCTGTGGCGATGCAGACAGGTATATTTTTTACTGAGGGTATACTGCTGCAATGTGTGTTAACTCAAGTTAAGTATCAAACCATATATTTAAAGCAAAAAAAGCATGCATAAAGAAGCAAGAGAATGATTGTGTCATCTTCCAAATGGCCCAGGCTTGCTCAGGGCCTTTCTGTGTGGAGTTTGCATTTTCCCCCTGTGTTTGCGTGGGTTTCCTCCAGGTGCTCTGGTTTCCCCCGCCATTAAAAACATGTATGTTAGGTTAATTCTCCTGTCAGTGCCCTTGGCCAAGGCACTGGCTTAGAACTGGAGTTGGTCCCCGGACACTGCACAGTGCCTGCCCACTGCTCCTAACACTTAGGATGGGTTAAATGCAGATAATTCATTTCCTTATGGGGATCAATAAAGGATAACTTAAGTAACTTCTCTTTATTTTATTTTTTCAGGAACATGTGGATAATCCATGTGAGCTGACTGAGAGACGAATATTTACCATGGCCAAACAGGTGGCCTCAGCACTGGTCAGTATGCCAATATGTATATCCTCACCTTTTTTAGACCACATGTTTGACTTTCACATCTTGTTGACAGGGTTTCCCTCCAATACTCCTTCATCATACCATGCACCAACCTGACAATACTGAACATTTCTTGTGTTTTTGTATCATTGTCTCATTAGTTTTACTTTATGGAACAGAAAACAAGTCAGTAGGATCTATTCTTTGGGGACCATGAATCTATTCAAGATTTCATGACAATCCATCCAATAGTTGTTACTATTATATTTCACTTTGGACCAAAACGGTGGACTGACCCACCGACAGACCAACATTGCCATCTCTAGAGCTCCACTAGCATGGCTAAAAAAAAAAGACTAATATTAAAAAAAAAAAAAAAATGTTTTAACAATTCTGCCCATCCCAAATCAAACTGCTTTAATTCATTAACTTTTGAATTATCTCTCCATGCTCCATCATCCATATCACTGGATCTGTCCCAGCAATACCAATATACCATCTAAAACAGATAATCTATAAGTGCAGTTTCTGTGAGGTTTTAAAAAGACCTTTACATAATTATTTACTTCATGTCAGCATACAGTCGATGACTGAAGTGAAATGAACCGCACAAGCTTGTGTGTTTAATTCTGAGGTGCCCTGTCTTGTTGCCCAATCAGGAGTTCCTTCACAGCAAAGATCTTCTCCACGGAAACATTCGTGCCCGCAGCGTACTGGTCACCAAGGAGTTTACGGCCAAGCTTTGGGGTCTACATGGGGTCTACACAAGGAAGAACCAGGGAGCCACTCAGAGAGATGATCCCAGCATGAAGAAATGGCAGGCACCAGAGCTGTTAGCCAAGAGACCTGCCAGTCAGAGCAGCGACATGTGAGTTTTTCTGTTTTCATCTCTGGTATTGTTTGTAGATTACATCCTCCAATACAGATGCTGCTGCAGCATAAAAAACACAATTATTTATAAAATGTTGCTACTAACTTATAGTAGAGAGGCACAAAATGCATGTTCTGCAAGTATATTATTAAGAGCATTTACTGAATGGAAGACTCTAACCATTATTTGCCTCTGTGTGTCCCTCTCTAGCTGGTCATTTGGCATCTTACTGTATGAAATGGCAACATTGGGTAAGTTGAATTTTTACTTTTGGTAACATAGGTCATAAATATATAATAAACCTAGAAAATGTATATCGTGAGACGACATACATTTCTCAACAAATTTCCCATACCATTTACACTGCGTTATCACTTTGTATTAGACAAATGTAGGCAATATTGCAAAACATAAACAGGACTTCTTTATAGCAATATTGGATTTTAATATTATGTATGAAGTCAATGTGATGAAGTCTCTTAATCTGTACGGTATTTCATTTGCTGGATTAGCCAAAAAACAGACATGCCCATCTGGCTATTTTATCTATAAATAGCTTCTCTATTCATTTTCCAGAAAATATAACTATATAACACAACATATAGATATCGCAATGTAAAAGTACATATACTATACTACATTTACTCTCTTTTCTCTCTAGGTGAAGCTCCATTTGCAGAAATCTCAGTTAATGAGCTTCTGCAGTTTCATCAACGAGGGAAAAGTCTGAAAAAACCTTCCAACTGTTCCAACACGCTGTAAGTATCCACCGCATGCTCCAGACAACACATAACCAAACTTGAAGCAGAGGGCTGTTTCCCTCTTTAACAAATGTGCTGTAAAGCTCAGACTATTTTGTCTCTCCCTCAGATACTCCGTCATTAAGGGTTGTTGCCAGTGGAAGGATCAAGATCGACCCTCTCTGGCTGAGGTGAGCCGCAAGCTCCTCTCAGGAGAGAAAAGTGCCTCTGACAAAGTCCTCAAGGTGTCTGGGACAGTTAACATTGAGCAGTACCTGCAGGAAGCAGGATACGGAGAAACCAACAGCTACACTATTTTCTGATCACTGCCTTGTCAGCAAAATAAATTGCACTATTCTCCCCACTGGTACCCCAATGGTGCACTTTTACATAATATCTTTCAGGTGCAATAAGTGTTCCAAACTCTGTTTATGACAGCTTTGGGCACTGAAATTTCTTTTCTTGTATTTTGTTATGTATTCTCCTACTTCGGCTTCACACAGCATAAATGAGACAAACTGTGCTAAATAAGTTATTTACCTTTGGGAACCTTTCATTTTTATCTAAATAAGATGTCATTCATGTGTGTCTTTGTCTGTCTAGGTAATACCTAAATCTTTGAGCTTCAGTTGGGGAAATACAACCCTTAATTTTGTAGTAAGATATGTAAACTTGACCAATGTACAGCCGCTGCATCCTGAACTTGTAGTCAATACTGTCAATATATGATGGTTAACAAATCTTGCTAATAACCTAAAGCCAATGTATATTAACAGATGTAATTTGTTACTTTTTTTTTTTTGGTTGTATATTTGGCAGGATTAAGGATTGAAGGACACATAAATGTCATTAGGTTATTATTATACTTGTCTTCTCTATAAGCTCAGTTCATGTGGACATGTACAAGCTCAAACTGTTTACACAAATTTAAATGTGAATAGAAATATCACCTTAAGACCTACAATGATTTTTTTCCTTATAAAGTGGACGTCATGGGGGTAATAAAAGCACACAGGTCCAGGAACAGGTATTGTTTATTGGTAGTACTGCATACATGTACACAGAGCACTTCCACTCAGCCCTCGAGAGAGCAAACCATGAGGAATACCTATTTTCAGGTAGTTAAGTTGATTAAAGCTACTAAAACTATATCATATCCATGAAAAAATAATTTTGATTGTAGTACAAAATGGAAAAGGTACAAAACTAAACTTTTAATAACTGGTAAAATTAACTAATTAAAATACCAGGCTTTTTGCGTGTCCTTTGCTCGATGTGATTGGAGCCTGGATTGAACATCTATGGTAAAATAACAAGACTTATATCTATAATATTTAAATGAAGTGCACTGTTGTTAACATCACTCCAAATCATATCACTAAAGTTAAAGCACCGTTTGTAATACAGCATGATGGCAATGCCTTTTTTTTTTTGTTTTTTTGGGTGAACTGTCCTAGCTAGAAGACCTAGCACTGATTACTGCAGGCTGGTAGATTTGCACAGTTTGACAAGAGTATACATACAAAAGGCCTCTACTCACTGCGACAGAAACAAAAAACTGACAAACACTACAGACATGGATAACTCAGATTGACCATGCTCACCACTCACACACAAAACAGTATACATACATGTTTTTGCACATTCAATGTCCAGAAAGTAAACTGTCCATCCCCATGTCTCCACATGATTGATGGTGCACCATTGTTTAGTAAAAACCCTCCTCACTGTCCCCATAGATCTTAAGTCTTTTAAACTTCTTACTAAAAGAGGAGCAGGTCCAGGTATTGATCCCAGTGAGAAGTCATCATTGAGAAAATGACCCTGGTGTCCCTCTGAAGCACTGACTGCATCACTCACGCAGGGTGTTGATGGAGGCACAGATCTTGAGAGCAGGACCCAGCTTGATATTCATGGTGGAGATGAGATGGTCCTCTCGCAGAAGCAGCAGAGCCTGCCCGTCTATTTCCTGTGACAGAAACTGGGCAGCCAACTCTTCACAGCCTGGACACAACCCGAAAGGAAGATAGAATTAGTACAAAAAGATGACAGGAGACATGGCTTACAAAACTGTTACGTAATCAGTGAACACCAACCTTGAAGTGAAGAGATAAACCTGAAGACTTCTTCCACACTCCACTGAGCAGGAGTTGCTGAGAGAAAGTTAGCCCCCTCTAGTGGGAGGCTACCAGGAGCTGAGCTGTCAGATGGAGGAGCGCTGTGTCCAGCTCTTGAGCAGGAGTGTGAGGAGCTTGGGGACAGTGAAGGAGAATCGTCGTCCTCTTCTTCCCCGTCACTGGATACGTCCTCTGAGCGACTGGACTCAGAGTGGCACTACGCCCAAAAGAGTGCAGATTCAGATACAAAAGCCAACGATAAAACTTCAGAGAACAAGTTGCATTTGTTGATAATGCAGCCACATGATATATAAAACATGAGGCTGGTATTTTTCTATATTTTTCTTACTTTCAAGAAATTCCACGAAAAGCCAGAAACCAACCAATGTGTTAGTCCAACTCTGAATTTTTTCTGGCTTCCCTACTGTCTGCGGCCAATTCGTTCTCTCCAAAGATACAAATCTTTATAAAGGCAGATCACAAGTATAATGTTTAATTTTTTTAAAGTTTGCCTTATTAGAAAGTTGTATCATTTAGTAAGTAAATGCATTTGTTGGGGACTATTTTCAGCTGCAGAATAATACAATACATTTAGTACACTACAGCAGCAGGACAGTGTGGGATTGACTCAAAATAAACTACAGTTCCTGTGTTCACTATATTAAAGGAACATGTGTGGCTCATTGATGGTTTTTTAAATGTGATTAATATTATATACACTGGCAATTCTTGTTAGTAGGATGAATTCATTGCTGGTTTAGACTTTCCCATGGGTTTTGTTGACAATTAGAAAAATATAGAATATCACCAGCCTAATCCTTTGAACAACAGCTCTTACCTTGACAGGTAGATGCCTGCCTGATACTTTATTACAGGCGATATTAGAACTGCTCCTGCGAGTGGGGCCCCTTCGCCTAGCAGAGCTCTCAGTGGGTGCCGGAGGTGGTGCCAGGCCTGCGCCACTCCTCCCTCTGCTTGTCTTGAAGTGTTGGCTGCAGCTCACATTATACCTGTGGATCCAGGAGCATTGTCCATACTGAGGAAGGCATTTCCTAAGATGTTTTGTTCTCCTATGTGCATCTATTTTGAAGTTTTTAACTCCAGCTCAATGTGCACAATGTGCTAATCCAGTTTAATCACTGGCATCCCCTGGTACAGTCTTTAGCTGGTTCCCTTATTACATATAGTTACCTACCCTTGATGTAAAGCACAGTAGAGTTTTTGGAGGTATGTACAACACCACAAAACAACAAACCAAAATAAAAAAAAAATGCCAAAATGGGAAGCTCAAGTAAATCGTACCTCTTAGCACAAGTATTTGAACAGAACCTCTTCGATCCCCTGAATTGGCTGGCTGGAGCGAGGTTTCCACAGTACTCACATTTTAACACTGATGAGGAAAACAGGGATAAAAAACTATGTTACACATTTAGGAAATATTGACCATGCACACATTTTCATGATATCATATTTGAGCATTAAAAAAGTTAGTTAAGCCACCACTTACATGGAGGGCCGTTCTCTGAGCGGCCAACCAGGGCAAAATCTCTGTCTTTGAGGAGTCCAGCAACCTGTCACATCAAATACAAGCCTGTCAGTAAGGAATTTTTTGACACAGAAAAGTGCATAGCCAGTGTATTTCAAATTAAAGATTTGATTTAATGTGAAATCTATGTTATCATAGCAGGCACACTCACAGGGAAGGGCTCAGCCCCCTCCTGGATGACAAAGCCCTCAATGAGGTGGGTGAGGACTTGAGGTTTGACCACTGCCTGGGGAACAGGCGCTCTGTCTTTGTCCCCATGCCCGACTCTTGACAAGGGCAGAGGCAAGGACAGGGTGGGCGGGGACGAGAAGGCTGCTGCTACAGGAGGAGCTAGTGAGGAAAAGAAACAGGGAAAATAATGAGCTTTCAACCAGATTTCTAGACTTACATTTACAATGTTCAAGTATTGCTACTAATAATCTATGCTTGATTTGGAGATGACAACTTGACATACCAGAGTTCTTTGTAGGGGCAGGGGACAAGGGAGGAGCAGAATCTTTCATGGGTGCAGAGTCTGAAGATTCTGTCGCCATCTCATTTGGTGCATCACAGTCAGATTTTCTCTTCAGAGAGCCAATAGCAGGCTTTATCTAATGGTATGTGGAAAAAAAAAAAAGAAGGCGAAATTTACAATTCCTTGTATGGTGATAGTTATACTTACACCTATCCAAAGTACATCCTTTCAATGGTTGATCTTACCATAGCACTGTTGTTGGAGACTGCGTTAACATTCCCACCAGCTGTACTTTCCTGGGTTGCGCTGCTTCGTGCCTGTGCCAGGGCCACAGCCTGTATGTTTCCTGCTATGCCCTGCCTGGCTCCCACAAGCTGCACAGGGATGTGAGGAAGGCTGTGCCCCCCAGTGGTGGCCTGGCTGTTGCTGGGTGGTGCTGGGAGAATGGGAGGTGGGTGTCGAGGGGGCAGCTGCACAGGCAAACGGTGTCCCTGAGATGTCTTGGGCTGGATTGGCACAGGACCTTTGTCTGCAGTAGTGCTGGCCTGTTGTAGGGGCTGCACCACCAGAGTCTGTGTGTTAATGTTGGCTTTTGGAGTCACTGAGCCAATGGTGTAGCCCTGGGTGGTGGTGGGAACATTTGAGGTGGGCACCAGGATAACGGGGGCAGCAGAGGAGGACAGGAGGAGTTGGGAAAGAGGGAGTGCTGAAGAAGAGGTGGAGGAAGGAGCTACAGAAGCAGCAGGAGTAACAGTCATGGCAGCCTGGTTTCCAGTCTTAACAGTCATAGTGTTGGCAGTGGACTGCTGAGTGAAGTTGGCTTTGGCCATTTGTTGTTGCTGTTGCGGTTGCACTTGCTGCTGCTGAACTGTGTGGGCAAAAGTCTGCTGCTGCTGAACGAGAGGAAAGCCAGCAACATCTTTCCTCTCTGGAAGCTCAGACTTGACAGCAACTGCTCTGGTAGCGCAGTGTAGAGCCAGATTCTGCACCTGTAAGATCAAGAAAGGAGTAGGTTGTGGTGAAATGCATTTGAGCTGTGTGCTTGGTGGAGTCAAACAGTCCTCCCATGACATTTGCATCTCTGAAATCAATCACATATTCAAGGTCTGTTGACTTTAATTAGCTCAGACTTCACATTACAAGTAGATAATGGTGCTCAAACCTGATCATTGTCAGACTGGGCACTGGCAGCGGTAGGAGCAACTTCATGCTGTTGCTGTTGTTGTTGCTGCTGCTGCTGCTGCTGCTGCTGGGGCTGTGGCTGGGCAACTGTTGCTACAGTAGCTGTTGCTGTACCACCAGGCATGAAGATGAGCTGAGAGGCAAGGGGAGCCCTGAGAGAGCGGTTGACCTATGTGAGGAGCAAGACAGATGGTCAACCTCACAAATATTTCAATGAATAACTCCATGGATTTATTTAATGATTTGCCAACATTTTTGGTGATAAGTGTTAATTTTTAAAAGCACACAGATTATGCAGTGTATCGCTGCTTTCTTTTGAGAAACGTTCTTTTGGATTTTTCTGGTGATCGAGTTCAGCAACCCAAAAGTAGATCTTTAGAACACCAATAAGCTTTCACAGACAGAATAAAGGTTGAATTATTATATCAAAAGAATTGGTGACAGACAAGCGCAATATGCATTCATTTAATTATTACTCAAAAATGGACACACAGTGCATTATCATTTTTAACTCACTCTAAGGTACATCTGTCCCTGTCCTGCAGAGTTTCCACCCAGCAACACTGACTGGTTGAGAGCTGTTGTTGTTGCAGAGGTGACTGGGCCGTGGGGACGGGGATTGGTCATGGTACCTCCCGCAGACGTGGTGCTTAGGTTGACCTGGGAGGAACAGAACATTTTTATCAAACCTACCTTACCATTTCAAAAACTAGCTGTGTAATTCATAACTCAAACAACAATTAACATAGAAACTTACAGTGGTGGTCGCCTGGGACATGCTGTTACTTGGGGTATTGGACTGACGACTAGCTGCAAGCGTGGCCTGGTTTAAAGATAGAAATGAAAGGGATGGGGTGTAATGCTTCTGCTTGCCATATTTTTGTACTGATTGCATTTTCCTTTCATAATTCTGGTTACCTGTTGCACAGCAGCCAAGTTGTGGAGTTGGGCGCTATTGATCTGCTGCTGCAGCATGAGCTGCTGGAAGTACTGAGCTGCATTTGGCTGTCTTTGCAGTGCTTGGAGAGCCTAAACAAACAAACACATGTATATATTGTTTTAAGACTAATCCAAAAGTCTTTATATATTATTATAAATTCAAGAAAACAGTCTTTTCATCAAATCTATGCAGTCGACTCGTTTAGGACCACAAACACTATGCATACCTGTACAGCCTGCCTCTCATATAGAGACATGTGGGCTATCTGGGGTGCACGAGAGTTCCCACTTGTCTGAGGAGTTCCATTGGCGGTGCCTGTGTTTTGGTCTTCACCTGTATCCATGTTTGCTGCTCAAAACACAGAAGTCACTCATCAAAAGTATTACACTATTATTGTATACACAATACATATTTTTATTCATTGCAAAACTTCTCAACTGTAAATATCTAGCTTGAAGACTTGTTGAACATGCAATTTAGCACTCCACACAAAAATATATTTAAAAAAAACTTAAAGAAATGTACATGTGAAAAATTAAAATCATTGGTTCCTAGCTGAAGTACATTACAGCCAAACTGTGTCAACTCAGTATGTTTCAAATGCAACAGACATTGCTGCAAATTAGCTTGGGCCATAAATGCTGTGGTGTGTGGCATTGATTTATGCTACATACTTGTCCCTATACAAATAAACAGTAAACATAAATACGTAAATAAAATAGAAAGACTACTTCTAGGGTACCACTGCTGGAGAACACCTCAAAATGTCCATTACTCGGATTGTTTTTAACAGATGTAAAGGGGGTTATTATTTCAGATGGCACATAAATCACAGCTTGCTACACCACAGCACATGCAGTAGCTATAACTATATGTGAGCTTAGCAGGCGTTATCCCTATGCCACTAATAATGACGGCAAGCAGGAGCATTGTGGTATTTTCATTAGCAGACCAGTTGTCAACATGATAGACCAATGCGCGAAAGAACAACATGGAGGAAAGCTGAAAACACCAAGTAATAAAGAAGCTAGCCAGCTGTGGCTAACTACAGTTAACCTACCTCTAAAAAAAAAATAAAGTCTGACATACCTTAACTAAAATACATTAACTTTTGTAACCGGCCTAGAAAAAAGGCCGAGTGCAGAAATAGTAAATGAAAGCCATTACTTTGGTGCTAACACTAACGTTTAGTAGTAGAAAAGGTGCAGCGTTAGTTTAACATAGATATGCTAACTAACTAGCAATGCTAGCTGTTTACTGCAGGCAGAAAGCTAGCTGGCTACCACCCGTGCAAGAAGTCAACGTTTTGTGTTTTTCGGCGTGCTTATGCATTTACCTCTCCTTGGTATTTCTGTCCTTTTCACAGTTAAAGTCAATCAAGTTTGTATTGCGGTCGTGGTTTTTACTGCAAACAACGATATCCCCTTTCAGGGTTTTTGCCTCCAACAAAACCCCGCCCCTTACAAATCCTTTCTTCTTCTTCTTCTTCTTCTTCTTCTTCTTCTTCTTCTTCTTCTTCTTCTTCTTCTTTGTTGGCGGTTGGCAAACCAGCGTCAAAGGGGCATACAGCCACCTGCTGTATCGGCGTGTGTAGCTCCTATACAAACTCCAGTAGATATTCAAATCCAAGCGATGTTGTTTATTGGAGCCGGTTTTTCAGTCACAGTATGCTAACTAATATGGAAATCCATATATTGAGTTTACCATGTGAATACTAATACTAATGAAGCCTATTGTTACATTCTATTGGCTCTGTTATATTGACTGGCTTCTGGTTCATAGAGGCTTCAAACATGGTCGATCATGTATCTTTTGAATCATGTACCAAAAAAATAATTTTAAAGGAATAACCTTTCCGCGAAGAACCCGTTGATCATAAGGTTTCGCTCTACGCAGATGATCTGTTTCTATATCTATTTCAATGTGTGCCAGTTTTTATCCCGACATTGTTGTTTGATTCTTTAGATGAGGATATCTTAGGCTACATATGGAGAAGCAAATGCACCTTCAGGGACCTAAGAGCTGTGGTGGCATGGCACTTCCTAATTATTGTTTTTACTAATGGGCAATAATACTTGTTAGTTATATCTCAGTTATTTAATCTGTTCAAAAACGTGTAAAAACGAGTGAGGCTAGCATCCCCCGTTTTCTAAGCTAAGCAAACCAGCTGCTGGCTCCAGCTTTATATTTATATATCTTCTCAAAAAATGTTGCTTTAAATATTGAGCTAGAGAAGGGAGGTGATGACCGAAAGACTGAAAGTAGGGGGAAACAGTTAGCTTGGATTTCTCCAAAGTTAGAGCTAAAGCTCACTATTTAACAAGTTATTTTTGTGTCTATTCCAAACACACACAGACATCACCAATATCTGAAGTAATTAAAATTAGCTCCACCTTTACCAGCTGCAACATTTACATGATTTACATATTAATGCATCAATAATTATAAACGAATATTATAATATGCATTATTCTAAAATATTTTGATACTAATACTTTTACTTAAGTAACATTTTAAATGCATGACTTTTACTTGTAACAGAGTATTTTGTCCACCACTGTATTTTAATGAGGTAAATATAGAATACATTCAGATGTATTTATTCACTTAACCAATATTTATAGATGTCTTTGTTGAGTAACTGTCAGGATTATATTTAGGTAGCCTATATTTAACTACAGGATCTCCTCTGCAATTTAGAATAAAGCTGTTCTGAACAACTTTTGCACACATGAGCAGTTGTGATTGATCCATGTGAAGGTTAATAATTACAGGTATACAGGTTTTTAACTGACGAAAGGTGAGGACGGTGATGACAGCAATGTTATTGTTTTAGTTTTCAGGAGGTATGTTAACAAGTTGACCAGTACATGCTTGGGGCTGAGTAGGTGGCAGTACAGGATAGTGAGGAGGTCATTTATTGAAGTATGTGCACCTGAAATCCAGAAATGCAATGTATTCTGGGGTGTAAGGAAAGTCTGTAATAGGACACTACTCTGACAAAGTTATCAGTAGGAAATGACAGCTGTTAAAACCATATGACAACATAATCGATAGCATAATTTCAGCTCCACCTCACATCCGCAGGATCTGTCTTATCCACTAAGCCCTTACAACCATGCAAATATTTATTTACGATTACCAGAGGCTACAACTGCTTGCTCACAAAACTGCAGCAGATGTTTCAATTTAAAAATGAAGACTAAACTAAATGACATATAAATGTGGACACAGTTTAGTTTAGTTTTGTATTGTAGAAGTGGAGTGTAATTTCTTCTATTATTCATATCCATGTTTCTTTTCTGTTTCCCAGCCAATGTATTCCTTGAATAAGGTTTCTTGGTAAATTTGGGTTTTAAGCCTTAAGGCTTTGAAGAACCACTGATCAAAAAACCTGGTAAACCTGCTTCTTTTCCCTGAAACATCTGCCAAGATGTTGGTCAAAAACACTACTCAACCTTATCAAAGATCTTAACCATTAAGTTCATTTAAATATAAATTATTAATAGAAAAGTGTTGTGCATGAAATGTTTATTACAACATTCTTACTTCCATTAAATCTCCAAAGGTGAGCGCACTTGGGTGTGTACCAAGTTCACCACTACAATGGTCATACATACACTTCTTTCATATTTTATTTTTAATGGAATCAGAAAACAAACAAAAAGGTTTGTGGCTTGAAATCATCCTTGAACCGAACACATATTACATTAATCTAGAGGTTGTTCACTTCACTACAACCACAGGTGTAACCATTTCCACCATATTGTATTCCAGGAGTTGTCAACCATAATAAACACAAAAAGCAAGTGGTAGAAACAAACCAAACCAAACTAAACATAAAGGCTCACACTGACAATAATATAGTAACTTGATTCACAACTTAAACATCCTAACATAATTTTGCCAACAAGGTCAAAAATCCTTAGCATTAATAATTTGAAATTTCTAAAAACATTAGAAACCTCATTATTGAGATCCTCAGAGCTGTAACATTTTTACAACTATAATATATTGATACAGGAGGTGTATAAAAAATGAAGTGCTTTCACTGCCTCTCTATCTTCCTAAAGAAGCAATGCATCAGGCATGAAGCGGCCTGAATATTTGGTCAAAGGCAAGTACAATCTACTCTGCATCCTATATTGGTGTGTGTGCCTAGCAGTGCATCTGGTGTTTGGGTTAGTTAGTTTTGCGATTATGAACAATGGTCTTTTGCTGTGAATGTTTATTCTATGAAAATACAAGTACATATACTACATACAGTGTATTTTTAAATCATGAATAATTCATTTATAAATCTCTCCTAATTGCCCATCACTGTATAGTAGCATTTATGAGCAGAAATTAGTGATTTGAGATATAATTACATTTTGAATTTTTGTTGGGTGCTTTGTTTCAGACACCAAATGTGTAAGTTTAGCACATCAATTTAATAGCATCATTGACCTTTCTGATAAAAATGTAAGAAGATGGTTAGCAACTGTCGATTTCCGATTGGATATTAGCATTGCTGTAGAAGCTTTTGTCTATAATGCGGGAAAAAGGAAACCTAAAACTAAAACTAAATTCAGTCAAGCTATGGTTTTTGCAGTGATTTCTACTTGTGTAGCAAGGCTGTAAGCACATTCACAGGACCTAAAATTAAACACTTAGATTCTCATATTACTTCTCTAACTTTCAAAACAAAACATAAACTGGTTAAAGCCAAATTACACGAGCAAAAGCACTTGTGTTTTTAAACCTGCAAATGTCAGTGCACAACCAGGTCCTCAGAAAGAACCGCTTGCTGCAACCTGCACCAACTTCAAACAATCAATTGTTAGCTAAGCAGAAAAAGATGAGCAATGTTATCATTACGTTTAAATCACGTAGAAATCCAACTTCTTAACTCTCGCTTTAGTGCCAGATATCCATAGAAGAGACACTCTTTATTGTCACTTTGTAATCTCGGATGATTCACTCATTTGTTTGACATCAAACAGCTGAATGAAATGCATGGGGTAGGAAGAGAAGGCAGGTCTATCAGCCCTATGAGTAACATGCCCTCTTAAGCAGATCAAGCAAATCACACAGTAGTTGCCCTAGACACAAGTCTGGAATACGCACAAAGTGTCAAAAGGTCCTATTCTAACCTAAACGAGCACAAGAAAAACAAGACTTGTGTCTAACAGCAACTTCATCTAACCTGTGAAAGAGCAAACTGTGTCACACAGTGAACATTTCTGTCCCATTTCTGACATATTAAGGTCACATAGGTAATAAGTGGTCATCTCTCTCCTCTGGCTCTTCTTCTAAAGGTTCTGTGGCCACTCCCCTGTAAGCGGGGGCTTCCTCTCGATTTCGTGACCGGCAAACAAAGTCACACCCATCCTGTAAGAGGGGATAAAGTTTGTTATGAATTTCAAAAAGTCACATGAGTCAGATCTTTTAATGACATTATTTATCAGCTACACTAGGCTTACCGCTGTCAGATTGCCAACCTCCACCCAAAAAGCATAATTTGGGAATTGCTCCATCCCTTTGGCTCCAACAATCAGTCGTTGGTAGAGGAAACCTCCAATGAGGTAAACAGCTAGAAGACACAGCCCACTGAAAGAAGAGAGGGCTTATGATCACTGATCATTTATAATATTATATGCTTTGATGTTAAGGGTTTTTGTGTCATTACAGACTGTCTTTACGCACATGATGAGTATTATGGAGCCAGTGCTGAGCTGGGACTGAAGAGCTGGGCACACTGCACTGGAGTCCAGCTCAAACAGGTAGAAACAGTCTTGCTTCCTCTCCCTGTCCTCCAGCACCACCTCCAGCTGGCCCTGGGCATGAGATGAAGAGGGACAAAGTTAAATACAAGGCAACGTACACTAAGAAAAGCAGAAAGGGTGCAAGACTACATGCCACACAGGAGAAACTTTCGGCCATGTTCAGACCTAGATTAGCACTGTGTGGAAAAAAATGCAACCACTTCATTAATTTCACTTAGACCACTTCAGGGGTGCCAACGCAGAGGGCTCTGGCAAAAAAGTTGACACTGGTTCAAATTTTAGCCAAACACAATCTGACATGATCCAGCAACATACCACACTGGCAGATCATGACAATCATAGTGCACATTCCTGGTAGATTACTTTGTAACATGAATCATGAGTCATCTTCACATTGGTACCTGAAGCAACAGGCAACCCCAACAATGCAGCCCCTTGCATTTGTTTTTTTTAAACACAGTGCCAGTTTTAGTCAGAACGTTAGCATTTCTTTTCTCATATCTGGTGATCTTAAAGCCATCTGTGTTTCTTTTACCACATCTATTTTCCTGTTGCAAGAGATCATGACAATGGCTTTCCTCATTTCCTTGGAGCAGTGGCCATCGTATTTGTCGCCGTTTCTGTAGATCAACATCACCCAGTCACCTGTAAGGGCAGTAAAGTGTAAAAACAGACAATGCAGACACAACACTGATCTAAAGCATTCTATGAAATGGTGAGTCCCATGTTCAGAGTTAATTTAAGAATGAACAGTAAACAATTCATAAGCTTCCGGGCATATAATGCTCATAGCTTGTCTGAAAACATGATTCTCCAACCTAAGATCCAAATTCATAGACAAACATTCGATGAAAACAAAATCAGGGTAAATTAATAGGAAATTCTTATATTTTGCAGAGACTTACTTCCTCCAATGGCCTGTGTTGAATTATACATGCCAATCACTGTTGGTTTAGTTTCCGTTTTCTTGTTGTCCACCTGAATGATGCCAGCACCTGGAACACCCCCTGCATCCCCACACAACTGGAACACATATGTGTAACTCTCCTCTCCAATCTTGATCTCTGCTGTTAAGCTGTCAACATGAGAGCAAATCCCAGTAAACAATTAATAATATTTGAGACAAGAGCGGTGAAAAAGCACAACACTGAATGGCAAAGGGCAATCAGGCAAAACACTTCCGTCATGGTTGGTTTACTTCATATTCAATTAGTGCCGATTTTTGATTCATAACAGGCAATCCAAAAACAATGTAACTTCATATCAATGACACTGAATATGCAGGTACACAAATTGAGTCACTTCTTACTTCTTATGGCTGAGTGGCTCTAGTCGATTGAGGACTGTCCGTTCTGACGAAGACTCAGAGAACAGTTTACATCTCTCTGTGCTGTTAGTGCTGTACACCCCACTCCCACACAGGACCAGCTGAATGGCCAGGGTCCACACCAGGAAGGACCTTCCACTTTGACTGTTGACCACCTGGCACAGGTGTTACATGAAATAAATGACTGACACTCAGTCTTACATAAAATGAAAATTTAAATTTATCACCATACAAGCAAATATAATTACTTCCTATTCATTTGAAATTAAGGTTGGCCAATATGACAATATATATTGTGAGACAATATAAACTTTCTATAATCAGAGATTTTTCCATACCATTTATACTATGGTAGCTATCCCTTCTAGAAGTGAAAGGAGTAGTCAAAGGAGTAATCATTTCATTCATTTTTAAATCAAAAATGTCTTTTTTTACTTATTAAACTGAATAACTTTGGGTTTTAGACTGTTGGTCGACCAAAAAACAAGCTATTTGAATACCTCTCATTAGGCTCTGGGACATTGCCATTTTTCATTATTTTCTGACAATTTATATACAAAAAAGGATTCATAATAAATAAATCGAGAAAATTATTGTTAGTTGCAGCCCTAATCCTTTTAACATCTCAATTGTTGGCAAAGCTGCAAATCAAAGAACAGGACTGTACCTAGACTGATCACTGAATAGCCACAACCAGACAAACCTGTCTGATTTCATCCATAAACTGTAAAAAACTCTATATTATTATATTCAGTATACCAGGCGAGAGGATGTTATCCATATGGCCCATTCCTATTTGAAATAATTCGAAATTAAGTGGTGGGGTTATCCCCTGTTCACTATAAGAAACTACAGCATGCTCATTGAATCGCGTCCTGAACAAAAACCACAACTAGGAGGAAACTACCTGTCAATTTCTTAGAAAAACTATATTAAGTGTAGGCTACAATATCTAAGGACAGAACAGCAGAATACGAACCGTATCAAATAATTGGGTAATTGGGAAATTAAGTTGTGAACCCACGTATTTTTAAGCGTACACTAAATATACAGTGTGTGCATGCAAAATGTCTGTTCATCTCCGCACGAGGCAATAAGTTTTCCTGAGTAAACACAGTTAAAAATGACTGCTCTGAAAAGCTTAACAGAGTTAACCTTTTGTTTACACTGGGCACCTACCTTCATGACTTCATCTACTGTAAATGAGTGAGAAAAGCTTCTTTGTTAGTTACAGTTAAACAGACAAACTGGTGGTGATGGTGTAGTGAGCTTCCTCGCGCTAACGTCGCTTCCTGGTTGACTTAATCAGCAATAAAGCTGCTATTCTGTTATGCAATAAAATAAAGTCTGCATGTTTTCGGGCGTCTTAAATTAATATTTTAAGCTGCACGCTTTTCTGTTCGGGATAATAAACTCGCTTTTCCTCAAAATGTGTTAAAGTGACATCCAAGAGGCTAACAAGCTACAGACAGCGGAGTGCGGAAGTGAAACTAAACACACGCGCGCGCATGTGACCGACCAGATGAAGCGCGACCAATGAGCGGCAGCGGAACACCCGCATCAGCTGACCAGAGACTTTTACAGTTGGAAAGAGGAAAAGCTCAAAAATAGCATGTTTAGAGTTTTCTCTGTGAACATGTCAATGCTGCACAAACAGTGCCCCTACATCGATTTAATTATCAGTTAATAAGATGCGTCTGGATCCAGACAGAAAAAAAGCAAAAATCTACAAAAAATGCCTTACAGAGTTCACGTTGAATTCACAACATGATCACAAAAAACTTACCTTCTTTTTCACATGATTTCCACCAAATTTCACAGAATTTTATTTTATTTTTTTATTTTATTTCATGTTTATATGTATAGGGACAAGTATGCATAAACCAATGCCACACACCACAATATTTATAGCCTAAGCTAATTTGCAATGCATGTCCCTAGATTTAGTTTCATCCTCTGGGGACCATGAGTGTCTGTACACAATTTTAGGGCAATCCATATGATAGATATTTCAGTCAGGATCAAAGTGGTGGACCAACCAACTGACATAACTGTATTATGTCTCTGGCTATCATTGAAATTTGATTAAGCTATTTTCACACTGGGTCCACAAATCTTATTATGTTGTTTAATATGCCCTTATTGATATAACTGGGGTGGGCAAAATCATATAATCATCATTCAGTATAATGCAATACAATTTAACAGTGCCACAAGTTACAAATTTGAAAAAAACAAAAAATGATGACGATGATCTCCACCATATTTTTTTAAAAAGAGGTCCAATTATGTCTTATGGTGAACTTGGAAGTGTAAGGTAATGATTCTAGTTATAACTTGTACGTCATTTTTTAAATATATTTTTTTCATTGCTGTTTGACTTTGGGTGATTTTATTGATGATAATGTAGGTATTTATTTTATAGCGTTGTTGGTAATGATGTCACCTCACCTGAACTCCTTTATCTTTACTCTCTTTAAGGACAATAAAAAGTCTTGGACTTAATTGTGTAATCTTTGTCTTCACATAGCTGTGATTTAATTTCCCTTTTCTCTTAATGTCTAGACTAAACTAAACTACAGCCTCCTAAATGACCATAAAGTAACCATAAACACCTCTATAAAACACTTAACAACTGTGTGATCTAACTTAACAAAAAGAAATAATTATAATCTTTATGGTGGTAGGACTTACTACAGGGTTGCCTGCATTAGTTTTATTTTTGTGTATCAAATTACCTGGCAATAGTGGCAACGGAGTGTATTTTGTCAATAAAATTGTGTGGTGATATACAACCACTTATTAAAGAAGTAAATGATGGTGCTACAGTAGAGATATATACTGCCATTCTTAAACAAAAGACCTGTTGTTAAAATAATGTTCTTATAAAATGTGTTTATACTATGTGTGACGCTGACACAAAGCTTGTTTTCTATACAGTAGTCTGTACCTCATCCCTCCAACTTACCATCAAGATTTTGAATAAAAGGCAGCCTTGATCACAGAGTTTGATCACATTGATTTGCCTGAAACATTGCCCTATTGTTCTAATCATAATCTAATTTGCATACTTCTGAAAGAACTGTTTAAAATGATGAGATTAAAGATGATAAACATTCCCCAGTAGCCTATGTGTTTGCTCATTGTATTTAGATACTAAACAGATTGCGATTAACTAATCAATTTTTTACCCCAATTTAGCTTGCCATCTCTTACCATCCTGTAAAGGTGTAGATAATGGATACATGGATGAACAGATGGGTCAAAACATCCATCTTAGCGCTAAAAATATCTAATATCTGTGGAATAGTTTGACGTTTCGGGAAATACACTTATTCGCTTTCATGCCAAGAGTTAGATGAGAGGATTCATATCACTCTCAAGTCTGTACAGTAGATATGAAGCTACAGTCAGCAGCCAGTTAGCTTACAGTAGCTTAGCATAGCTTAGAAACAGGGAGAAACAGCTAGCATGGCTCTGCCCGAAGGAAACAAATAGAGCTTTAGAGATAGATGAATTTTGTTACCTTTGGATAGAACCAGGCTAGCTGTTTCCAGTCCTTATGCTAAGCTAACCAGCTGCTGGCTGTAGCTTCATACCATACAGATAAGAGAGTGGTATAATCCTCTCATCTTATTCTCAGCAACAGGGAAAATAAGTGTATTTCCCAAAATACTGAACCATTTCTTTAAACAAGGAGTAGCCATATACACTCACTTGCCAGTCTATGAGGTTGACCTAGCTAAAGCTAATCTCCTCAATGATATAAATGGGGAGGACAAAACACCTCTCAGTATAATGCAATACAATACAATACAATTCAACAGCACCACAAACTACAGTCTTAAAAATAACCATCAAATTTAATTCACACCTGAACAAAAGTCAACACTATAACCCTCACAAAGGTAGGATTTATTGCAGGTAAGTTTTATTAGACTCCATTAATTATAGGTGTACCTGATAAATTGGGAGGTTGATATGTAAAATTGTAAAATAAATTAATCTAAATTATAAAGGTCCTTGCCAAAATTATGTTCAAATCTGAATGAGAAAGTGTGTAAATGTAAGTAATTAAGTGAGTGGAGGCAAAGTGAAGTTGTACTAATGCAGTGCAACAAAACAAGGGAATGAGTAAATGTGATCATAGTTAGGTCTTATTGCCTTTCTTTAGTAATGCTAATGACACAGAGAGACGTGGCACTCCAAACCTCTCAGGTCACTTCAGTACTCAATAACACAGTAAAGAAGTCATTGTTAAGCAAATCGTTACCCTTAATGCCCCTCCCTTGGTTTTCTCCTCTGTGATTGCTTAATCTTGTTTTCTGTAATCATAAGAAACAGTTTGTGTTACCCCTTCTTTCCTTTTTTACTACCTCTCAGTGGAATGTAGATAAGTTTTTATAGGCCTCAGTGAGCTCTCCACCAATGTGTGCTCTCAATCTTCCCCTCCCCCCACTCTCCCTTGTGTTATGACAGCCCTTACCTTACCTGGCTGTGTGCAGACACACCCGGCTACTCCACATCAACCAATCACTGCTCCAAGACAGAGATAGCGAGGAAGTGTACTTCCTGTATTTCGGGAGAGAAGAATGTGGCAGGAGAGAAGAAAGAGTAAGAGGAAGAGTACTTTTATTTTGCTAGGGAGGTCCACAGAGTCAATCATGTCGGCAGTAGAGGGGAGGGAAAGGACTGAGGTAGTGGACAGACTCGACATTCTTTAGTTTGATTTATCAGAGTTTAGTTCCCTGTTCAGCAACAGCGACTGAGGACAAGACAGAGAGAAGGAGGAGGGGAAAGATAAGTGTCAATCTGTTCAGACTTGTTTGGGAATTTGAGGAAGGAGGGGAGATGTGGAGAGACAGAGAGAGAGGCAGCAAGAGGGAAAAGCAAGGAGAGCTCAGGCGTAAACATTACGTTTTTTGCAAGAGTTAAACTATTGAGAGAAAAAGAAAAAGGCAGTTTGGATTTATTTGAAAAAGGAGAACATTTGTTGTGTCACCTAGACAATGTGAATACAGGGAATGAATTCTTATGTGTTGCAATCCCATGCTTTTTAGCTGAGCTGGAGTGGGGGGTGGGGGAGACCACAGATCTCCCCAGGATACTACATTCAGGTGAGTTACCATACCATTTTCCCATGGATTTCAAATGAACATTGTAAATTGCTTCTGGTTTGAGCGCAGATTTAGATCCATCTTAGTTGTGGTTTACATGTTACGTGCCATGCCTATGTGTCACAGGCCCTTGCTTTCTGAAAGACTTCTTTTGGTATGCTGTGCTTTGCAGGTCTGTGCTGCATTCTTAGAGAACTGTAATAAGGTGTCAGATTTTCTGTGCATCTTACTTTTCTAATGTAAAGTTACTGTACAACCAGTGCAGCAATTTAGCATATTCAACAAAATAAATGAACAGACTGAAAACACAGCTACATTGTTGCAGCGACCATGGTTTTTCCAAAGGTAGCAGTAACATTAGTGAAATATACAGTGGGGCAAAAAAGTATTTAGTCAGCCA
>LKNJ01002268.1:0-15997 GCA_002120245.1 Maccullochella peelii
CTCCCTCATCTTTTTAAGTGGGAGAACTTGCACAATTGGTGGCTGACTAAATACTTTTTTGCCCCACTGTACATGAATCATTCACAGTCACATGCTTGACATTACTTATGAAGTCAGACACTAACACACAAAACCACAAATGCTATTTACGGATTATTAAACAATTTAGCATCATAGCTTCCACCAGCTCAGCTATGTGGACAGGACACTCACCACTGAATACAGAGACCTTCCTTTGATGGTCTGACTTTGTATTTGACTGTTAAAGCACTTTACAAAGGAATAAACACTTAAAGGAACTTGACATTTTGGGAACTATACTTATTTGCTTTCTTGCCGTGAGTTAGATGAGAAGATCGATACCACTCTTGTGTCTGGACATTAAATATGTAGCTACTGCCAGCAACCAGTTAGCTTAGCTTAGCTCAGCACAAAGACTGGAAACAGCTTACCTGGCTCTGTTAATGGTGAAAGGTAACAATATCCACCTACCCACACTTACTGCCCCTGGATAAGAAATAGTCCAAAACATAACCCGTCCCCCCTATAGCACCGCAATGTGTAGTATATACACCTAGTTTTTTGCACATATTTAACAACCAAGATACAACATGTTAATTAGTGAGCTTTATAGGAGCTGGTAATCGGATTTTGTTACATTTGGACAGAGCCAGGTTAGCTGTTACCCCGTTTCCAGTCTTTGTGCTAAGCTAAGCTAATTGGCTGCTGCCTGTAGCTTCATCTTTATCGTGCAGTCATGAGAGTGGTATCAGTCTTTACATCTAACTCTCTGCAAGAAAGCAAATGAGCAAATTTCTCCAAATGTTGAACTACTCTTTTAACATGAAACTCTTCTTTGCTAATGTCCTGATATGAAGGAAGTTTGGGGTATTTGAAAGAGACGTCTGAATGGTCTGTCACACTTCATTTCTGGTTGGTCTTGGTACAGTATCTCCCATTGGTTGTCTTAGGACATAGCCTGTTGCTGCAAATACGGAAGTGACATGTTTGCTCTTTAAAGGAATGCTTGCTGCACTGTACCTGTTTTGTTGGAGAGGAAAGGTACGGAAAAGTTTGGTATGTCAGTCAATAAAGAGTATAACTACTCAGTTGTGTTTAAGGAATTTTGCTCTACAGTACTACGCTATGCTTGGCTCTACTATGCAGCATCTTTGTGGAAGTGTGGAAAAAGAAACGACACGTTAAAAAGTCAGATGATGAATGCAAGGTCTTTATATATTTCTTCAGCATAATTGCAACAACATATTCATAGAGCACTGCAGTACAAAGTAGAATGAAACACAGACACTTGATGTTGCTGTATGAAGTGATATGAGGCAAGTGGTTTCCCTTTTGATAATGGGTACCTTCATTTCTCAGTCCGATTAGTGCACCATGTTGATAATAGAGACATTTCAAAGCTTCAGCAAACTTAAAAAAAAGAGAGAACAGACAAATAAATACTGTACAACACCATATATGTAATACTAGATTCAGAAATCACAAAAAGATCATGCTTTCCTCAACATAACACTTGATATATGCACTTTCATAGAACAATGCAGCATTTCCGGCATTTCCCTTCACAATAACACTATCATCAACAAATGGCAAACATGAGTACATTTGATATATTAAATAAAGTGCCTTCCTTTAAAATTGGTGATTCCAAAATGTAAATGCGTGTTTGCATTTACACATCTGGAAGCAGAATTCCTGAAAAAAGGTTTGGAGCGAACATCCATAGAATTAGACTGGATAGAAAGGGCAATTCCTTGAGTTTTAAGGTGTCAATTTAAGATTACTACCACTGTTTTTTGAAGGAGGTACATCATTTTAACACAACTACTGCTATGATGCTGAAAACAATTCTGATTATGGTAAACATCAGCCTTTCCAATCCTTTGCGCTATACCTAATGGTGAAAGACTGAAATATTTGCTAATGGCTACTACTTCCATGTTGCCTTTACCTGTATTCTATGTTAGCCAGGATAAGGGCTCCAACTACATGACCTCTCAGGAATGTTGATTTGAGTAGGAATCTCCTTTCTATCCAATCAAGTTCTGTACATAAACCCAAAGACCCTAAGCCAGCATCTTAAACAGCAATGACATCTTTCTAACACACACAATGCATCAACAACAACTATTCAGGGTTCCAATTGCTTTCTGAAAGCATTATCTGTTCATCAATTCCAATCTGGATTACACATCCGATACCCTCCTACTAATCTTTACCCCAATACACTTTGTGCTAGTTCCAATAGTGCTCCACTGTCGAGGTAAATGAACAAATTTGTTTATCATGGTCAGTTAGTCCCCCTGAGAACTTTGTAGAGACACATCTACAAGCACAATCTACTCACTGTAGAACGTAATGTTTTCCTACATTTGCACCGTAGAGACTTAGGAGGCTGGATTTACACAGGCACCAACAGTCTGACTTTTAACTCTTTGGCACCCAGATCATATATATCTTCCTGGCTGTGGAAATATGAGGAAACACATGAAATCAATCTGTGTGACAAAACATTTGAAATCAAATGTGTTGTTCCCGTACCATTACTGCTTATGGGCTCATAATTCTCACGAGCAAGCTTGATAATGAGAGCAGAATGTTTTCTTTTAGCTTACCTCTCTGGTTGAGATCCCAAATTCTTCTAATATTACTAGTTTTAGTGTCCCAAAAGATTGGCTGAAATGTACATTACTGTGAGTGCATGTGGCATCTTTTGGGTCTACTGATGTCCTGTTGTCTTGTTCCCCTTAATACCTTTGTAAAACCTGAAGGATTTTATATTGTAGCAGCATAGTTGGGATATTCATTTGTTGGACTCTTCCCATGCATGTGTTTGTTTCATCAACATAACCAGCCCACATTCAAACATTTCCTAATGGAAAACCTACAAGAAGCATGATCAGGATGTTTACCATATGTTGCTATTGTCAATCACAAGCGCCCCAGGACACCATCAGAAAAGCCAGTAGGTAGACATCATGCTTACACGCACCCAGGAGAGTCTACTGAATATAAAGAGAGAGAGAGCTTGATGTCACGCCAGATGTGGAACAGATTGGCAAGCGATGGGAGAACACTGCATTTTTTTCCATTCTTGCCTGATATCAGGACACTGTGCCAAATCCTAACTTGAGACAGCCACACTTCACCATCATTCCTAAACCCCACAAACCTCCCAATCACAAATGTGCATTTCCTCTCAATCAGTGCATGGTTAATGCATGATGCATGGTTTAGATGTAATAATATCATGACCCTTCTCGAAGCAGTCTCCTCTCAAATTAGGATTGGGCCTTCTGACTCTCTGAATGAAGTGGTAGATTTGGCTGTGGTCCCTCAGTACTCCCTGGCCTCTTCCAGTTCATTCATGAACACGTCTTCATGGGGGTTTTCTGGGCAGCTCAGTCCATTATTGGGTGGCCGCACCGCATGGAAGCGACTCCAGTCTCCCTTGCACAGGATCCAAGGCAGCACATCTACTTTGAAGTGCAGCTCAGGTGAGAACTCAGTACTGATCAGGTTAGGCGTGCCTGCGCCTTTCCCCCTCGTGATCAGCCGCCCGCGATCATCGTAACAACAGTGCTGCGCTGCCAGAGTAGATGAGTCGCTGGAAAGTGCTGAGTGGATGCAGCTACGCGCTGATGGCTTGTAGATGTCCAGGCGCTCCTTGGGGCCACTGGCATCTCGCCAATGGAACTGCCGGCCATGAGTGTCATCGTAGACACTGACCACAGTGTACGCCACTTCAGAGGGGTAGGAGCAGGGGCAGCTGGGCAGCTCAGTCAAGACCTGGTGGAGGTACCTCTGGAGGAACTCACTCTTACAGTTGAGCCACTTCTCACAGCTGTCCACATCTATTGGAAAGAGGACCAAATTGTATGTTGCAGTTAATCATGGTAGCACTACTGGTAGCATGAACGGCTGTCATTTTAGACTCAAGTCTGAATCCTATGCCTGGCATCTATAAACATCTATGTTACAGTATTGAGCAAGCCAGTTCTACAGTCCCTTGTGACAGCACATCAGTGGCATGTTACCATAATCCATTAGCCATGGGGGTACTATCATATACCTACAACTACAGCATACTGTACATCTGACAGGGTAAACTTTGTAAAATTGTGTACTGTAAATAATAAACAGCTTGCAGTTAATGAGGTAAAATATGGTATGATACTTTACCTGTCCCAAAAGGCTCTGTGCCATTCTCCATCTCAAAAGGGAAAGGCTCTACAACAGTGTTGACATCACCTACAAAGAGGAGAGTGGTACATCAGCTGTAGATTAAAAACAGGCTGGGAACGCAGAATAAGAATATCTTAATATTCTGGCCTCGGTTTGTCTTAAAATGGAAATCCAATCTCACCAAGACAAGGCTCCAGGTCACACTTAGAAGCTTCTGTCAGAGTGCAGGAGTAGCCACAGGACTTGGTCCTCTTCCTCTCACCGTGCCCACATGTCACTGAACAGGGAGACCAGGGTGTCCACTCATCTGTCTCCTTCTCTGTGGAAAAGAAAACTGAAGTTCAAACATAGCCACAAAGTCAGCCTAAGCATTGTTGTGATACATTTCACATGGATCACTATGGAAATTCATCAGATTCTATTAAGATTAAAGCACAATATCATTTACATATTGCAAAAATTATCAGAGAGATTATGAGAGGAATACATAATGAAAGCATGAGGAGCTCTACATTATGCTTTCAGGAACAGATTGCAAAGTTTCTGGACTGTCTCAGTCCATACAAATGACAATTTTCTCCTGGTCTAACCTTTCCCATGCAAACCCATATTTTTTTTTAAGAAGGCTTGAGTAAAATTAGAGAGAGAGAAGCTATGCTGTGGCTGTCCGCCTCCGCACCATGTTTCCTTGTGGTGTTAATAACACTGAAAACAAGTCATTCTTGATTAAAGGCGAGGTGGGTGCAGAAATACCAGCTTGGGTGTAGCGAACACCCAATTTTATTTTGTGGGCGCTGCCAACTCGCCATGTGGCCATACAGGAATGAGGTCTCAGGAGACTCTTAATTACAGAAGAAGCTAAGGGAGACATCCTTGATTTATGTTGACCGAGTCTTTAGATGTGACCACTTAATAGGCATTGTTGCCCTTTGCTGGATCGTCTGCATGCAACAGTTAAACAGATCAAGTCTATACAGTATATTGGCATAAGGGAAAGGTTAAAGAGAAAAAACTAGCCAGGTTTTTAGACACCTGTTACCACATTTTGATATTGCACAACAACAGTTGAGGATTGTGCAACAACAACCTTCAAAATCCTTAGAAAAACAAATAGATTAATCATGCACAGATTTGTATCTGTGGGAAATTTTTCTGAAGAATGAAAGCTTTAGGCTGTGGTAAGCCCATGACTGCGCTCTGATCTACAGCAGGACTCGCACACATTGGCCTTCCCACTGCCCAGCCCATCAGACTTTTCTTTCTTTCTTTTTCTATCTCTTCTCTCCCTTTCATTCACTATGTACACCTTTCTCTTTCTCTCTCATTATTTACTATTTTTACCACTGAATGTGCTCTGTGTGAGCTGAGACAACATTTTTTTCCCACCAGGGGAAGGCAGAATTAAGAGGGGGGAAAGAGCTGTATGCAGAGCCCTGAAAGTCCCCCAAAATTCTTGAACCGGCTCAAAAGGCCGAGCCGCAGAGGGCAGTGAGGGCCGCCGGGGTCTGGGGGGGGCCATGGGGTCCCAGGGAAGGATGAAAGGGCCAGCCGAATGGCCCCTGTCATTCTGTGTTCCCAATCTGCCTTCTAATTGTCCACAAGCAGAGGGCTGTTTTGTCCCGGGGAACAGTGCCGGCCTCACGCTGCCATTAGCGAGCGCATCGGACCCATCTTCAAAAGGCAGGCCTCTGCGCCCAGCACGACCAGTGTCGACTTCAGTGCCCATAACACACAGTCCTGATGGTCGAGTGCTTATGCTGCCTCACATGCTGGCATCATTATGTTCTCTCTGACTGTGAAGACAGTTATCACACAGCCTGCCTCAGCCACTCAGTTCTCTCTCTCTCTCTCTCTCTCTCTCTCTCTCTCTCTCTTTTTTTTGATATGATAAATTCAGTGATATTATTTTCATACTTTCCCTCTTTGCATTTTTTCCTTTGGTTAAACCTGCAGGATACATTTTGGTAATTTTTTAAAAGCCATAATCAGTTTGATGAAGTCATATCTAAAAGAGCTGTGTGGCTCGACTAGCACACAGCGAGCGTACCACTTGGCAAACCTTACCATAGTAGCTCTGCTTTGGATCCCAGCCTTCGTTCCAATGCGTATCCCAGTCTCCACCCACTCCGCTGGGTAAGGGCTCCTCACTGCCATAATCCAGGGAGTAATCTTCCTCCTCCTCTTCCTCGCCAGTTTCCTCCACGCCTGACCGGCCGTTGCTGTCCTCGCTGGAATCGGTGTCGGTGTAACTCCAGAAAAGGGGCCAGAAAAGCTTCTTGCCTCCGAGCCAATCTACAGTGGAAGAGGGGGAGGAGGAAGAGGAGGGTAGCCAGTCTTTTTCCTTGGCCAGGTCCATCTCTACCTCCATCTGGGGGTCGTCCACCACCTCAATGGTTACCTGCGTGGAAAAAGAGAGGGTCTCTGTCAGTCCAACCCATGAACACATTCACCTGTCATTGATATGATCTTGGACAGCATTGTGAAGCTGAGCAACTCTCTCCTAAAAGTCTAAACCAGCAAACCAAGACTCCAAATGGTAGCGTGATTGGCAAACCAAACTTAGAAATTATTTATTAACGGTGAGGAGAAGACAATGACATAAACAAGTGATTGGACTGTCCAGTGCTGCTGTGTTAACTTTGCTTTTGCTGTCATCAAAAAAGTAAAATACCTCCAATATTTTTGAGCAGCTTTAGTGCTTGAATTATAAGCCCTATCTCAAATCAGCAAATTTTTCTATCAAGTTTTTTAGCAAGCAAACCCACTCCCCGGATCTAAGTCAGCCAGCCAGACGTGAGCACGAGCATTCAGCCAACCAAATGATCCTCTCAGAGAGAGAATGTGAGCATTTATCTTGGATAACTATCTCTCATTACCTTGATATGACTCATCCTAGATGCTACAGTACTTCCAAGGTCCCACTTAAGCTGATGTGAAGACCAGGCTACAGGGAGACTACAGGGGGAAAACTATCTTTTTGTGACTGTTAGGACAGACATATGACGATTGGAAATGCTTTCATTTGTCTTAGCTGAATATATCCTTAGTGTAGAGTCTTTTAGTCGTGGTGCGGTACATCTGGTCTATATGCTACAAGAAAATTTCATCGGCCTCTGTACTTGATGTAGACATAGGCCGGCATCATTACGTCCCTCTAACCACATCCTGATTACACTGACCAGAGTTGGAAAGGATAACTGCCATGAGATAAGTTAAACAGAACTACGTTTTGAACTTTTTGGGTCAATCTAGAAGGAGATGATGAGGACTTAATGGCTAACACTTATGATTACAGAGCACATTTTCCTTTATTACACTTTAATGAAATAGTAGCAAAAAAAAAAGAAAAGAAAAAAAAGACACAGCTGGGTCTCTAAGATTAGACTGAGAGTCTGTTGATTTTGTTACACATTTAGGAAATAAATCATTTTACACAATTAAAGACAAAATGCCCCAGTTCTCCTTGCATGAATGGTTTCAATTTAACCCATAATTTACCATCTATTGGTTACTGTATGGATACAGCAGACAAACTGAACTGAACTTGTTTTAGTGCTATAAAGAGCTTGTTTTTGTGACCTTGTGCAGAATTAAACAGCATTCCTAACTCAATTTAAAAATACCCATCTATCTTTGAAGCTCAAAGACTCCATCTCTCCAAATACATGTGTGACTCTCCTCTCCCAACTCACCTGTATGTTGGGGTTCTGCGAGTTGATGTCAGCGTTGGCCAGGTCTGGGAAGTTCTTGAGATCCAGGATGAAGGGTTTGGTCTCCTCCTCAGGCTCAGGCTGTGGAAGAACACCAACCGATCGGTGCTGAGGGTGGGACCACCTCCTCTGGTGGCTGTGGGGCTCAGGCAGGAGACTCTGGACCTGGTTCTGCTGCTCCAAAGCCTCAGAGACATATTGGACACCACCGCTGTGAATCGGGTGGCCATGAGCCTGAAAGCACAAGTTAAGACATAACATAAAGAGTTCTGGACCAGAAACAATATACAAAACAATAAACTAGTGGGATGATTTAAAAGATTAAAATCTTGGGATGAAAAATGGATGAAATGCCTTAAAGCCTGATTTCTGCATCTATGTTGACTGCGCAGACAGCCCCTTGATTAATGTAAAGAACAAGGGCAACTGAAACTGGAATACATTCAGAAGCCAGTGGCTTCTTCAGGACTAATGACAAAAAAGGATCTATCATTTATAATGGCTCATTGATGAGTATAAAAACAATTAGTGCTGTTTCCAGGAAGAAACCTTGAAACCATCCACCACTTCGTAGCTTGGTCAGCAATTCCAAAAAGCCCCTGAGGAATCCAACTAACCAGCCAAGTGACCAAGCAGCCTTCGTTCATTTCATTCTTTTTTTTTTTCCCACAACAGTCATGGCATCCAGGCCATGGACAAAGAGGGGCCTGTGCCAGAGAGATCCTCTTTAGCTTTAATGAGGGGGCCTGGGAGGCGTGGGACCCCTGGGCGGGTGCGAGCGTGTCTGAACCTGCTGCGCTGCCGCCACTACAGCCGCCACTTAATTTGACCTTTCAGATTTTACAGTTACTAAGAAGAAAGAGCAGCAGGAGGAAATGTTGATCCCTGTGATTAATGCGAATAATGGTGACATTATAAAGGTGGTGAATTGTAGATATACAGTATGTATTGTATCTGGAATATAGTCACTGAAAATGGATTTTTGGTTGGTCTGATTCATGTCTATCTAAATCTATTTCATGCCTGACACTGGTCAAAACCACAATCCAAACCCTCTAATGAACCCTTGTCTGCCATTTGATTATGTCTATATCACCCTGAATTACGCTAAATTGACCCAAACATATGATTGTACGGGGCCTTGACCTGAGCCACTTTGTGGTCTGTGCTCAGAGCAGACCCAGTTGCAGTGGGCGGGCTAAAGAGGAGAGGAAACCTCTAAATTAATGACCAAACGGTTGATGGTTTATAGCTATGGCCTCTAGAACAGGGTGTACTTTTCACTGACTGCCTGCAATTGTCCCATAAAGAAGTTATATGGTCGTTCAAATTCAAGCATGTGAACACATTACGCCTGTTTAGAGGGGAGGCCCGTCAAGCATGATAAATGATGGATGAAGAGATGTTGGCCCCCTCCTCAGATATCTGTAAATTGGTGGTGACAAGCAGATCACCTCTTTGGGATATTTAGACTTTCTTGCAATTTTATCCACTGCAAACACTGTAAGCAAATGTTACACACATTTTCTCAAATATACATAAAATATTGCAAGTAGTAGTACAATTCAACAGAATAGTCAATAGTCAGTCTGAACAATTTTCAGGTCAATACACATCAATACATTTCATAGATTTGAGTTTTTCAGGAGAATATTTTGTTTTGCTTTTGTGTTGGACGCCAGTTGATCATGTTTTGGTCCAGTTTTCAGCACTGGATATAACATAAGTTGAAAGCTGAAACAATAAATGCATTAAATGATCCACAGAAAAATACTCTGCAATTATTCTGATTATTGATTAGTCATTCAAGTCATTTTGCAAGCAAAAATCACAATGCTGCTTTTCTGCTGCTTTTCTATCACTGTAAACTGAGTATCTTTGGATTTTGGACTATTGGTTGGACAAAACAAGACATTTTAAGACGTCACCTTGAACTGAAACTGGGATGGACATTTTTCACTACTGCCTAACATTTTATACTGTAGACTAAATAATAAATCAATGAATTGAGACAATAATCAGCATATGCATCAATACTGAAGTGTTGCATAGGTTAGTTCATTCTTTTTATTCCTCCAAATAGCTGGCTAGCGTAAATAGCCAACGCTTAGTGCATTGTCCATGTTAAAAAAATCTTTTCTTTCAATAGGAATGCACCAATACAACATTTTTCACTGCCAATACCTCCAACCTAATGTATGTATGTTTGGAATCTATGGCAAGGAATTATAAAGAAATAAGACCAAAAGATAGCTTCTCTATGTGAACACGGCAAGAAATAAAGGCCCTGTGCTTCAGCTTTTCTCATGTTACACCTCATGTCTGGTGTCTTTTATTGAAGAAATCCTCCAGCATTTACCCTTTAACTGGCCTGATATTAGCGCACCACTGTCAAATCTGACCATCGGTGACAATATTCACTCATACACGCCAACATTCACACACACATGCCCTAACACCTACATGCTCACAGACGCAGACACAGAAGGTCCAGAGTCACGAGAGGCCACATACTTTCACACCCTCCTCATCTCGTCTTGTTACACATCTGGATTCTGGATTCTTTCGCCCTGTATATCACTCTCCTCCACCTTCTCCTCCTCCTTTCTTCCTCCCCCTTGTTCTCTCTGATCCTGCTCTCCTCCTCCCGGTAGTGGGGCTCTTCTGATCAAAGGCCTGATAGCTGATGGCATGCGGTGTGTTTAACAGGGACACTATCTGGATGCAGTGGGGGACCTCAGCCTGGTCAAGAGACTCTCTTCTCAGACAAACATTAAATCCACCCTTTTGTCCTCCTTTCACTAGACTGAAAAGACTGGATCCATTTGGGCTACTGTCTTTGCTACTACTGATGGTGACACACATTCAGGTTAGGGAGAGGAGGTCAGGAGACTGACTGGATGGGGGCAGCGGGGGTTGAGGTGAGGGGCAGAGATGGGATCCGGTGGCGTTGGGAGGGGGGCAGGCTGGGAAGGCCGGCAGTGTGGCAGCCCTGATTTATGTGCCCACAGATATCAAAGGCCTCTGCACTTGGCTGTTTCCAAACCATTACAGATGAACAATAAACTATGGACGTTCTTTGATCGCCATCTTTTGCAAATGGAAACAGGAGAACAAATGCATGTCTGGTGACATGGGGAGGGGGTGAGGTTGGGATACAAAACAGTCAGGGGAAAACAGGGCAAACAGGTCCCAATGTTTGGAAAAGAGGCCACTTCAACACACACACCCTCCTCCTCTTCTTCTTCTTCGCTGAGAGATGGGGGGTAAAACCAAAAACAGGAAATTCCACATTAACACAAAAAAGAGCCAATCTAAACAATCAGATGAATGACACTTGACCCCGAGCTCCAGTGCGAGAGATGCCGAGGGCTTGCCTTATTCTGGTTACATAAGAACTTCGTTACTGGGCACCCGCTTTACTGAGCTTCCCCTCCTCCTCCTCTCTTCCTCCCTGCTAATCTCTCCTCTCCATCCTCCACTTACGGACATGCATCCAACAGGTCATGGGACGAAGGAACAGAGTCACCAACTGCAGCCTTTTGGTGAATGAAATGAACAATCACACAGGCCACAGTGAGATTGTTTTTTTCTTCTTCTTCTTCTTCTTCTTCTTCTTACTAATCATTCCCTTCTCCTCTCCCCTCCCCTCTTCTTCCTCTCTGTCTCTTTTTGCTGCTTTGACATCAATCAGACAGATGATGAGAGAGCGAGAGTCCCAACAGGGCATCCATGGGAGGCCACACAAGAAGGAGAGTTCAAAGGCAAAAACTGAACCCTGACACAAACACACACAAACAGACTTTGATATCCAAATATGTCCGTGTGTAAGACAAACATTCCCGTAGATACGCCACACACTGCACAGCATGTGTCTCTCTCTCTCTCTCTGTGTGTGTGTGTGTGTAGGGAGTTTGGATTTATTATAGCAGGGTGTATGCCCAGTGATGGCAAGCCTTACTATACATGGACAGAGAGAAGTGCAACAAAGGAGAAAAGCATGCACTGATGAGGAAATTCTGTCATTTCAACTCATTAAATTGACTGAATCATTAGATGGAAACTGACTGAGGGTAGTAGTGGAAAAACAGCAGTGAATTTAAAAGCCATTTTTGTTCAATATTTTTCTAATTTTAGGGAACAGACGTGTATAAATAAACGTAGAATATGTGTTGGAAATAAGAGAAATGACTATCATATGTTTGTTTTTGTTTCTTTTATAAAATCCCCAAAAGGCACCTTATTTTAGTGTCTGTGGTATCCCATAACACCTAGGCTACTAATGACCTAGTTAACATTAGTATGGGAATTTTGTTCATTTTCATTCACATCGCAATTTTCTTTCTTTCTTTTTCTTATTATAAAACTGAGACTATTAGTCGACATTAATGAATATACTGTATTTAGCAATAAATTGACATTTTACAACAGTTAGCAAAGATGCACCACGGCACTAGCGAAAAAAAAAAACCGTTTTGTCAGCGGCAGGTGTGATTTTAAGACTTCGTAGCTTTTAGAAACCTGCTGCTATAACTTGCTAAACTTCAAAAAAAAAAAAAGCCAACACACAATCAATACCTGAAGAAAACGTACCTTGTGGCCAACATTCTTGTGTCTGGTAGGAAACCCTGTCCCCAAACTTACGAGAAGTATTGACCAAATCACACGCAGCATCTGAAATCTCCACGCGACCTCTTGACGCATCTTGTCTAGCGTCCTGTGAATTTTTGTAAAAGTACTTCGGAGGCTTTTCTCAAACTGTTCTCCCTAAATTAGCTTGTTGGTTTTGGGAGAAGCGACTGCGTCCTGCTCGTCCTCTGTTTGTCAGCAACTTTGACTCAGGACTAATGAAGTTTAAGGCCCCGTCAGTCTCGAAGTGTCGCACTTTATGAAGATGCGCACCAGCGTCCAGAGGTATCCCGCGCGCTATCCATATCTGGCACCAGCGCCTCGCGCACCAACTGTCAGTCCGTGTGGCGGGTCGAGCTCAACGCTTCTCTTCCCCATAAAAACCCCACAGTTGGAAGAGCTTTAAGTACCAGAAAGAAGTCAAATACCCCACGCAGAATCTCCCCGTCCGCACCGGCGCTTGCTTATTCAACTACTTTAAACTGTGAGTCATTCCGTCGTGGGTGGGTGGGTGTTTTCTTCCAATACATTGACATCTGGAGTTCATAGTATGCTGAGCGTTTTTGCTATCTGTCTGATACGTTAATCCATTATCCAGCTCAAGTTCATCCACCGGTTCGAGTGGATGTTGTGCGTGTGTTTGTGTGTGTACAGCCCAGCCAACCGGTTTCGGTAAACTTGCCTTTTACGCACGCATTCAGAAGGTTGATGCTGAAGGATTTGGGGGTGGGAGGCTTATTGCTCACAGCTGTGTGTGTGTGGGGGGGGGGCGTTGGGCCAATGAGGTTCTTGATAAGGTACAAGGTTTAGTTTACACAGGCTACACACACAGGACGTGAAGTGGACATTTACTCACTCACCGAGAAAAGTACGTTTAATCAAGAGTTCAGTACCAACATTTTAAAGTTAAATATTCCGCCAATGCCATGTGAAATTATTTCACGTGTTACAACAGTTTTTTAAAAATCACGTTAATTCCTTTAGGCTTGTTTTGCCCTTTTCTGAACTTTGGTAACATGTCATTTTCTCATTCCTCTGGCATACCGTTTTACAAATACTATTTTAAGAATGACTGGCCACTGTGGAATGCTGTCTAATGGCGGGATGTCAGTGACTTATCAGTCAAAAAGGCTTTCAAACATGTTTGTCTTGAGCTTTTAAGTTGTTACTACAGTCTGTGTGTGCCTGCTGTAAATAAACACAAACCCATTCCAGAACTTGATACAAAGAAAGTGATTTTAATCAGCACTGTTTCCAACAGCATGGTTAACAAACATCATGGCTTTACAAACTCTTCTTAAGTGGTTTATCTTCAACCCAAATACAATTCCAAGGGCAAAAGCAACTGATAAGCAAGTTTCCAACGGTCACCGCAGGTTAGTCCGAAGGTATTTGTGGTAGGTAGGCTGGAAAATGTCACATCACATCAAAGACCTCCAAGCGATGCAAACATTTTAATAATCTCTCTTGACTTTAATTCCTCAGTTTCAGTGAGGGAAACCTGGCTGAGACAAACAGTCACGTTGCTGTTTGCAATTACATTTTTGCCTCCATAGACAGAAAGACTTAACATACTGCATGGTGCTGCAGACAGCTTGAGAGGAAACTTTGACGAGAACAAAATGTTTTATGTCGGAGCGCATTTCTGAAGAGTGCAATGCCAGATCATAGTCATGTGTTCCACCTTTTATATTATATTTATTAAAAGCAAATGCATCACTGAGCTGTTATTGAAGCCATGTTATGTGGAAAAAAACAACAATATTGGAATGACTCACTCAAAGACAACAATGCAATTAATGCCTAATGGATGTACAGTGAAAAGAGACCCCTAAATAAGTTGTCGTGCTGCGCTAAAATGCCAAAAACATCAACAAAAGCATCTCTTAACTTGAGTTGAGTTGAATCACTTTGATGAACATTTATAGGAATGGTCATATTGCTAGACAATGGCCAGCTTTCTGACTGGCTACAGTAACGCGGCCTCCAATTCACATCAATGAAGTGATAGAACATAAACACGCGCATGGACACGATATCTGACAAGTGGCATGTATGCCGTGTTTGGGGTGACCTCATACAGAAAAGTCAAGACAAAAACAGTAAAACAAAACAAACACAGGACACTGAAAGCAGATTGATATGGAATGTCATTCCAGAAGATGACCACAGATGATAAATTATGAGGAAAAAAAAAACACAAAACAATGACAATTGAAACCTTGCAAAATTTCACTACGTCATCTGTGCATTTACAATGCCTGTCAGTAGTGCTAGCACTTAAGTTAAGACGTGCAAGTAGTCAGTTAAAACACACACCTTACACTGGGACACACTTGGAGCTGCCTTTCAGATAATAGTTCCATTTGTTTCACAAAAATAAGATAGCTGAGAAATGACAAAGACATTTTAAATAAATAAGGCTGTCTGTATATCAGATAAGCATGGGAGCAGCATCGTCATACATACAGAGCTAAGTTACAGCGTGTCATTGTGCTCTGAGATCGGTGTAGGCCTGATTCACATGAAAGCGCTTGAGTGAGAGCGACTTAGCAGAAAGAAAGAAAAAAATCACACATGTAGCTCATTAGCTTATACAAATGTTAAAGTCACTGGGCTCAAGTTTTTGAGTGCAGGTGTAAACAGTAAATAAGGCTGAAAATTATTTCAAGAAAATAAGCAGTAAAAATATTCCTTGCTCCCAGGGATTCTTTCCCTGTTACATATTTTTTCTTTTGGAACATCTGCTTTGCATTTTAAGAGAAAGGGTAGAAAACATATCTATACATATATATCCTTTGGTTAGGGAAAAAACCCAATATTCTGTACTCTCTATTCAAGTAGAAGTTATTAGGAAAAAAGCCATCAGATAAATACATATGGAGTGAACATGCTAATGTTACTCCTGTGAAGTAATGTATCTCTCTTTGAGGTTTGGGATGCTACCCTAAGGCAGCGTCACCAACTTCGGGATAAATAATATTTACATATATAATTTTTTCCTCTTGTGTTCATCATAGCAAACGGCTATGATCACATTTGTTTTTCTCCAAGCGCACGAGTAGGAACTCAGGCAAAAATCGTTTTACTTTGCTCTAGGTTTTTTGAATCACAAAAGCAACTCCATGTTGTTGTTGTTGTTATTGCACAAATAAGATACACATTCAATGTGCACACAGGAATAAAACTTGACGTTAGACCGATGCAGTCACAATAAGTTAGGACAAACTGAAAGGCTCTGAACGCACTTGATAACAACAGACACATACAGAGGGATGAGGGCGACTCTGGTCTTCCTCTGCTATGGGTGAAATCAGCTGGACAGGCTAATGAGCGATGCTAGTGTGCAGGTTTCACTTTGGTTCTGGTGAAGGGAGTCTGGTGTGAGGAGATGTGGCAAAGTGGGCTGGAGAGACTGGCTCAGAGGAAGATAAGGGACAAAAAAAAAAAAA